>JARVGV010000350.1:22240243-22253239 GCA_031762435.1 Hypsolebias longignatus | reverse complement strand
GTACAACTTTCTACACACATTCCAGGGAGTTTATCAGTTAAAAAAAGTTAATTTTGGGTTTAGTTCCTCTTTAATGATGTCAGCGAAACAAAACACATTATTAGCTGGTTAGCATGTTTTAACAGTTTGTTGTTCTTCAGATATTATCGTAGGATCATTTTGACTTGAGGAGCAGATGGTTCAGAGGTTGAAGTCGTACCCCTCTGTCAGACCTCCCAGCCGCTCCCGCCGACCTCCATCAGAGTTTATTTACCAGGAAGCGGTCAGACTTCACAGGTCTCAGCCAGAGCAGGAATGTCTCATCTTTGTGTGTTTGTCGGTGAGATGCAGAGAGGAGGAAGTGGGGGGATAGTGTGGGCTCTGTCCCCTGCAAGTCTCGAGTCAGCAGCTAGTTCGTCCGATATGGACACGTGAGTTTGCTGAAGGGCAAAGAGACGTGAGGTCTGATGATAAAACGTTGTTCTGACTGCTACCTGTCACTCTGATCCTCAGATGGTATCAACTGTTTACTAATGCAGTCGCTTTTATAGACTTTGAGTGAGAATTTGGTGCAGTAGTAGCTGAGAGTCATTCCCAACACATGCTCTGAGTGCTAACAGATCACGTGGGATTTTTGTAAAAAAAACGTTGGAGTTTGAGGCTCAAAGAGCTGCTTTAGGTTCAATAATTTCCACTATATAAAGTTAATGATAAAGTTAGAGTTTCATTCTGTCCAACAATTGCAAACACCTGCTCATCTGGAATGAACTTGTTTTAAGAACGCTGCACATTTCTGGTTGGTTTAGCAACAAACGTGTACTCATGTCTAGTTTGGATTACTGTCCATTAGGTTTGTAGACTTCTGTGTTGAAATTAACTGGATTTCTCTTTGATGCTCTTCAATAGACCAGTGTCAGAATTTAAGATTTGAAATGTTTCTGCTCATTTCAGTCTGATAAATGTCTCCTGCTTCCTGTGTTTTTAAGTTGAGGTCATTCATTTGTTTTATATCCTAAATTTATCTAAAAGGTTCAGTGTTCTTTATTATCATTCGCATCACATGGAGTACATAAGGTGGAAGGAAATTGTGTACTCAAGGTCCCAGTTACATCCAAAAAATAGCAAAAATATAAATTATAAAAAGAAAAAGTTGATAAGAATCTAAGCTATATGCTAAATAATAATAATATTATATAAACTAGAGAAATTGCATTTCCTGCAAAAAATGCGGCGTGAATGCTTATTGCAGAAGAACTTTCTGTATAACAGCTGAAATGAGCTAAAACATGCTGAAATGTATCGTAACTGAAATAGAAGAATAAGCCTACGTAAATTAGCAGAAGAAAGCAGAAAGAACACATATTTGCTGAATTAAGTTTAAATAGGCAAAAAGAGTACAAATAATAGGAAATTAGCTAAAAACAAGCTGAAATTTGTAACAAAATTTTTTTTTAAAAGCTGAAAACTAGCTGAAAGGGTAGAAATTTTCTTGAACTACCAGAACAAAGCGAAAAGACCTGAAATGAGCTTAAAAAATTGGAATTAGCTGAAAAAGCTAAAATTAGAATAAAACAGCTAAATACTAATTGAAATAGCAGAAAAAGCTGAAACTAGCAGAAAAAAGCTGGAAGAAGCATAACCAGCTGAAATTAGCATAAAGAAGTGGATTATAACAGAAACACGAGGGGAAATTGCCTTTATCTGAAAACAGCTAAAATTAGCTACAAATATGCTCAAAAGGTAGCTGAAAAGGTATAAAAAGCTTAAACTATCAGAAAAATCTTGTTTGCTGAATCAGGCTGAAAGAATCAGAAATGAGCACAGAAAAGTGGAAATTATCTGAAAAAAGCCGAAATTAGGAAGAAGAAAAACAACAGCTAAAAAGACAGGAAGAAGCTGAAATGACCAGAGGGGAGTTGAAAGAATTTTTTTTTTATTTTTTTTTATTTTTTTTATTTTTAAATCTGTTATTATTATTATCTGTTCTGCTTTAAACTTGAAAGTTTCATAAAAAAAGTTATCTTTTATTTTTATAGCCTTGATATTCAGCTGCAGTTAATTACTAAACCTTACATCCAAAAGTAACACATTGGACTTTTTAAAATTAAGTAAAATCTAGAAAACCCATTTGTTGTGTTTCAAAGTTGAAATCTAAATCAAACTTTTTGCAACTACAGGATAAATGAAAGTGTAATGTAATTGAGACTGATCTTTATTTTCCTTCATCTGTCGTTCTCTTGCACAGTGATCAAGACAGGATTCAGGAAGGTCGTGTGTCTCAGTGTTCAGTGACTTTAAAGTACTCTGAACTCAGACTTACACCTCTGTGCGCTTGTCTTCCAGATGAGGAGAGTCCTGGTTTGTACGGCTTCCTCCATGTGATCGTCCACTCTGCCCAAGGATTCAAGGAGTCAGCCAGTGAGTCGGCCACAAGCAAAACAGGCCTTTTATTATTTTTTCCAAACCACACTTCCTCACACGGTCCAGCTCCTGTGCATCCGTCTGTCAGCTTGATCTGCTCCATGGCTGTAGCTGAATGTGCAGCTTTAATCTTAGACATGATGTAGCTGAAGGACAAATAAAGTGTCTCAGCAGACAACGGAGGATTTTCATAGTTTTCAATGAGGAAGCATCAAATATGAGACCGCTCTTCAGGCACATCATAAAACTGCAGCCAGGCTTTATTTGGTTGTTGACACGATCTGAGGCTGGCTGCTTCGCAAAAACCTTCCTTTGTGTGTGATTTGTGCAGAGTTGTTTCTTGATGTTTGTCAGCAGAGCCTGGAGTGGGTCTGCTTCAGACGTGTCAGCGACAGACAGCTGCAGCTCCGGTACATTTTGTGCCCTTTTGTTGCTCAAGTACCAGTTCAGATATCAAATATCAGGGGAAGAATCAGGCTGGGGAGACGTATTTGTTTAAGGATTTTTTTTTCTTTTCCCTTGTTACCATTGCAGTCCTCAGTTCTGTGTATGAAAGCTGGACCGTTAGAGTTTACAGGGTAATGGATCAGAAAGCTCTGAAAGTCTGTTTGATCCACACTGAGCTGATGGGTTTAAAAAAAAGGAGTGTGTGTGTGTTTTCACTGCTAGAGGTTACTGGTAATGAGTGTAGTGAATTGTATCGATGAATTCAGGGTGTGGCATATCCATGGACATGGTCTGGGGTTAGGGGTTGTTCAAGGTCACGCCAGTGTTTATATCTGTTCCTTTGTGAAAACTACTGCTGTCTGCAGCAAACTCTAAATAAGAGTCTAATACAGTAGTCCCCTACTACTTCGTGGTTCGTTTATCACGGACTCGCGCTGTCGCAGTTTTTCAAAATAAGATTGGACATGACACACAATTGGCTGATTGATGGATGCACTGCACGATTGGGATGGGATTTTTATTATAAATTATTTTAAATTATTTAGCACCTGCTGCGCCTTTGTGCAGCCCAGAGCTGCAGAAAAAGCTTCCTCTTGCAGCTGAGCTCTGTGCAGAGCGGAGAAGTGGGTGTGACTGAGAGCAGCAGAGGCAGGGAGCTGAAATCATGACATGCTGTGTTCTTTTAGAGCGTTTAGAGAAACGTTGTTTAGAATATTGCAAGAGTGTGGGAAGGGTTTAAAACGCCTTAATATATACTAACATAAACTACTACTTACTACTTTTACTACTATTCACAGTTTGTCACTTATCGTGGAGCTTCAGGGTACGCATCCCCAGTGATAAACGAGGGACTACTGTAAAATAAAAAAACGTTGCTGGTTAGGAATACTTGCTTAATGTGTAACAATCCATGCCAGTACCTCTTTAATACTTTTTAATAGAAAACCGTATATTATTAGTAGTAAACATTTTATATTATGCTGTAACAGGTAAGATACTGTTTGCACATAACTCCATTTCAGAAGTGTGCTTCAGGTGATATTTTAAGAAGTTCCAAATATAGCTATCTAGACTAAAAAGTCAAATGAATATGTAGCAGAAGTTATGTGAGCTGGTATTTGTGTCATAACAATCTCTCCACGGTGGAAAAGGGGGCTTTATTCAGCCTAGGGCAAAGCTAGTCTAACTGGGTCACAGTGGCACAAACTGGGAGCTGAACTTGTCAAAAAAAAAAACTGTTTGTGGTGGAAAATATGACCTAGTAAACAAGAGAAGAACGCATCTTGTTGTGTAGTTTATTCTTGTCTTGAAGTGTCAGTGGCATTATGACCCACAAGCTTCATGAAGATCTGCTGCAGGACAACAAAACAAACCTTTGTACTTTTGTTTCAGAACCAACCTTTTTCTGTGTCTTCTCACTGTTCACATCCTGAAAATCAAAAGCCCCCCTGTCTTTGTGTTTCTATGACTCTTGGCTGCCTGCATCCTCATTCACTCTTTGCCAGGCTTTTATTAGTTTTCTCCTTCTGGATTCAATAAAAACAGACTCTGCCTGTTCTCTGCTCGTTTTATTTGTTCCCCAAGACCTAAATTTCCCTCTGAAGCCTTTAAGCAAACTTCCAAACAGCCTTTCTGGTGGCAGTGCGTTGTGACTGTGGAGACGTTTATTGGTTTTAACTGATTATCACTTGTCTCTGGATGCTGTGAAGTTTGACCCAGCATCGATTCAGCTCAGCCCGAGGCCAAGATTAGCCTCCTGGATGTGTCTGTACTTCCTCAGCCAAATGAGATGGAGAAGGATGGCATTTGTTAACCCCTGCAGTAAGAGGGCATGACCCACTGCTCACCAATTTCTACCCCCTCACAGCCTCATGGTGACCTGCCAGGAAAAGAAAACTTGTGGAAGTCTGTCCTACTTTTCGAAGCTCTTCCTCCTCTTTGAGTGCATGGAGACAAAACAACATTTCCTAATCTACTCTCTCTGACCTTGTTTGAGGTTTGGGTCTGTTACAGATTGAGAGGAAATCAACTATCAGAGGCACTGTTTGTCCACATGTATATTAATAACAGTTACTGTATTTTCTGCCGTATTTGTCGCACCGCCTTATAAGTCGCATCTATTTTGTGTCATGCTGACGGCACAGAAATGTGGGCCGGTGTTGTGCCAAAAAACAACTGGCTGCAGGAGCGTGCACGGGAGGACTTTAACAAGAATTTAACAAGATTAACACTGAAAAACAATTATTTGTTTGCTTGAAATTATAGTAAAGGTGTGTCTCAGTCCAACTTTTGCTTAATAAATGCACCTTGACGGTCAAATCAGCTGCATTTCAGAACCTGATATGTGGAAGTAGGAGCATGCAGAGGGAGGACTCGCTGTGCATTTCTTCAAAATGTCACAAGATAACCACCTAAAAACAATTTTGTTTGCTCGACTTTCTAATAAAGGTGTGTCTCAATTGAACTTTTACGTAATAAAATCTAATTGTGTTTACTGACCGTTGGGTCCGTTGGATGTTACTGCTTTCTTTTATTATGTCTTTTTATCATTTTTATTTTTTATTTAGCTTCATTAAATTTTGTGTTGTCTGTAGCACAGTGAAGTGGGGCATCTTAATTTCATTATATCTGGTATAGTGACAAAAAAGAGATTCTGATTCTAAAAGGACTTTAACGGTCAAATCAGCTGCATTTCAAAAGTATTCGCTGCCTCGGTGCCCCGGGAGCGCGCAGACAGGGAGAAAGTCATGAAGGAGGAACGCTGTGCATTTTTTCAAAATTTTAAAATTTTAATCACCTAAAATAATTATTTGTTTGCTCAACTTTATAGCAAATGTGTGTCTCAGTTGAACTTTTACTTAATAAATGCACTTTAATGGTCAAATCAGCTGCGTTTCACTGGGTCGGTGCAGTGAAATGAAGTTGATTTGACGGTTGCTCCAGGTGAGCTGGACGAAGGTGGCAGGATATGGCAACCCAATTGTGTCATTAATAGCCCCTTTTACCTATTACATGATACGACAAGCTATACTATTTGAGAGCCATCTAGCATCTGATAATGGTAGTGTTTAATATTTTAAGTCAGAATGAATTAAAATGGTCAGCTCTCAGACAAGTGAGTTCATAAATGGGGGGGGACGGGACATAAATACGTTGCTTTGGTGTATAAGTCAAGGGCATGCAAATTATGCAAAAACTATGACTTATAGATTGAAAAATACGGTATTGTCTTAAGCAGTTTTCCTAAACAGAAGCCATCTAACAGCTGTTTCTTAAGGTTTAAAAAGTAAAACATGAACATTTATTCTTAAACATAAAGGATGCACAGTAGATCATTGTCACTTCATATTTGCTCTGAAGCCAACCTGTTTCTTGATCTCTGGTGTCGACACAGAAGTAGCTGCTGTTATTCTACCATATGTAGCGGAAGCTTACGATAATTGTTTCATTATATAATTATCCCCCAGATGGTTACAGTGAAATCCCCTCATACCAGTGCCACTAATCTCTTCCTCGTTGGGAATAATGAAGTCAGAACCTTTCAGGACGCTGAGAAAACAAACAAACGAAGGAGCAGAACCAGATGGAACCAGACTCCATGTTCTTGTTAGATGTGTGTGAACGTTTGCTTCAGTCAAGCAGGCATATGCCAGATGAGGTTCCTTTTAGTATCGTGTTTTCTTTGCTTTGGATGGTTTTTTCTGTCCGTTTTTCTACAACTCCAGTTTCAAAAAAGTTGGGACATCGGATAAAATCTAAATAAAACCACAATGTGACAATTAGCAAATTTCCTAAGCACATCTTTTATTCACAATATATCATTGTAAACATATTGTTTAAACTAAGAAATTGCACAAATAAAAAAAAAGACCAGATGTAAGCCAGTGGTTCCCAACCCTGCACCCTGAGGAACACCATCCTGCATGCTTTGTTCCTCTGCTCCAGCACACCTGATTTGAATGAAAGGTTATTAGCAAGCTTCTGCTGAACTTAAGGAAATTATTAAATCACTGACTCAGATGTGTTGGAGAGAAACAACTAAAACATGCAGGATGGTGTTTCTCAAGGACCAGGGTTGGGAACCTCTGATTTGGACAGGGTCATGTGGCAAGATATCGTCTAATGAAAGCAGGTGTTATCTTTTATCTACTTTTCTGCATTGGTGCATTTCCAGATGTGTAAGCTGTCTCTGCCAGAGGCACTAATGCACCCCCATACCATCTGTGAGGCAGTTTACTTTTAATAAATTTTAAATTTAGATTAAATCTTTGTACTTTGTTTAATGCAGTGCCACCTGAGGGCCTGAATATCTTGGGCATCCATTACTGACTTTCAGTCCTTTGTGCTCAGCGATTTCTTCAGCTTCTTGAAATCTTTTGATGATGTTAACTGCAGGTGGTGGGATATTTATAGTCTTCCCAATTTTATATTAGCTGCATTTTGCCAGGGCGGTGCATCTGGTTTATTTATTTATTTATTTATTCCATTTACCCTTTATTTATACAGGTAGTCTCAATGAGTCATGAGAACTCATTTTCAAGAGAGACCTGTTTAGGGAGAAGATGGTGGTGGTTGTTGAGAGCCTTGCTCAGGGGCCCAGAGTGGGGCAAATGTAGGTGGAGGAAGGTGTGGCTGTTTCACTTTTTCCATTTTGCCAGGGCGGTGCATCTGGTTTAACTTGCACCAAGCAGCAAGCAGAAATAAGTTGGGGAGTCTTTGGCAAGCCGATTGTGTCATTAATAGCTGGTGAAGATTCTCAGTCATCCAGGACATGGTAAATTCAAAAAGTTCAAGAAAAAAAAAAAACTTTATTGAATTTGTCATTATAGCCACGTTTATATATTACATGATACAACGGCATGCCGTACTGCTACTACTACTCTGCTGCCATCTAGTGGCTGAAAGTGGTAAAATTTCAGTCAGAATGAATGAAAACAGTCATATATCAGCCAAAAACTGGTTTATAAATATGGGGGAAAATCCATACATTCGTTGCTTCGGCCTATGAATTTCAGGGCATGTAAATTATGCAAAAAACTGTGACTTATAGTCCAAAAAATACGGTAATCTTAACAAGTAATTAAGAGACAAGACTGGAGACACATGTTGATTAGTAAATGTTTAGGTTGTATGTGAGGTAGAAACATGTTCATGTGGTTAGCAGCACGGAGTTTTTCTATTTTTATAGCAGCAGAGATAAAAACTGCATAAGGAGCAAAAATGCAGAAACTTGAGCAGATTTCAAAAATGTGCAAGTGCAGAAGTCACATACAGTGCAACACATTTAGATTGTGTGTGTGTCAGAGTCCATCATGAGTGTTGTTCTTACCACTTACCGCAGCTTTTTGTTGCCCTGTCCTTGGTATTTGAAATGTGTTGCAGCCATCAGATCAAAATGAGTTTATTTTTCCCAAGAATGGTGGAATTTCCTGAAAGTTTGGTGTATTCTTCATGTTCCACTATGACAAAATATGGATTTATGAGAATTGTAATAATTTCATGCTGTTTTTATTTTAATTTTATTGAGGTTTTATATGAATGTGTGATTCAAGCACTCAGTTTATTCCCCCTCCCTGCATCCCGTCCTCCCTCACACCAGTCATTGTGACCGTCCCAGTGAGAGGTCAAACCACACACACATCTGTCATGCTGTCAGACCGAGGGAACCCCAGGGGACCCGGTCCAGCCTGCAGGATGTACCATAGACATTTTGCGGACAGCCTGCAGCGCGCTCTGCAGCAGCAGCTACAGCAGCGTTTAAAGAAACACATTAACAGAGTTTAATTGCTCCCAGTTAGGACCGAGTCCCAGCAGAGAGACGACTGTGGAATGAGGATGTTCGGAGCGGAGGAGAGCTGGATGTGTTCACAGGCAGGAGATTGATGCTCGTCAGCTGACAAACCATGACCTACTGACAAATTAACAATCTGTTTCTGTTGGGTGGACTGCAACGTCTCGTTTCATCTTTTAAATGCACTGTTACTGATGGATAACTCACTTTACTCACAGCCACTGTAATGAAACTTGTCTGCAATCATTACTCAAACCTGCTGCTTTAAAAACACTGGGCTAAGTTGTGGCATGTTCATTTTTTAACACAATGACCAGAAGTTGCAGTGAAATTCTACATTCGGCTCTGCAAAACAGCAAACTTTATAAAGTGACTTTCTGCTCTGTAAATTCATTCATATTTTTATTTTCTTAAATAAATGTTTTTGAAATTTATCTACTTTTAACGGGATAAAAACATTCCTGCGCATCACTAAATTAGCTTAGTTTAGCTATTTACACGTTACTGTAAAGACTATGCTGTAACTTGACCTATCATGAAAAAGTCTGTGTTATTTAACAAAACAATCTGTAGTGGAAGCTGAATGTTGAGGTTTAGTGCTACTAAAACACAACTTTAGTCTTTAAACAATCATTAAAAGAAATTATTCCTTTGTTTATCGCGGTGGTTACGTTCTGATTCTGATCGGCTCTTTGCATCAACCGAGCGCCCAAGTCAATATAAATACGAGGGGTGTAACGGTACGCTGAAATCACATTTCAGTTCGGTTCAGGTTCAAGTAGGACTCAGTTCAATTAATTTTCAGTACAAAAAAGGCCAAAATAAAGACTTACAAAATGTTTATTTTGAAAATATGACAAATAAACAAGTTTAGTAATTACAGACTTCTTAGCTGGAGGTGATCTGGTAGATGAAGAAGACTCAGCTGCTATCGTCCTCGGACTGCAAACAACACAGAGATAAAAAAAAAAAAAGAGTTAATATGATTAAAATTTTAAATTAAAAAAGTTAATTAGATCACAATAATAAAAAAACAATACCTTTTCTTGCACGGCCATCATTTCTGTTATGAGGTGGTTGAATATCCTCGCTCGCTCATCATCGATGTGGCAGGGCTTTAATCTGGTCCAGAGCTTGTTGCCAATATCAGCTGTAACTTTTTCATAAAGTGCTGGTACAACCTTTTGGCTGAAGTGTTGGTATGATGGATGTCGTAGGCAGTGGGGCTAAAGAACTTTATGCTTAAAGCCGGCACATCAACAACATTCAGACGTAGATCCAGAGCTTTAAAATCTCCTACAGTTTGTGTTATTGCTTTGTACTGACCTGAGTTACCTGATAAAGGTTGTTTAAATGCTGCTGTTATCAGTATTTGTACCAAACTACGTTCACGTACGGATGATGTTGTTTCAAGTTGTTAACAAGTTAGACGTGTTGCCTGCTGCAGATCCAATCTTTGTGGAACAACGTCCAGCTTTGGAGTTGTTCACTTTTTTTTTTAACAAGACTCAACGTTCCCAAACAGGAGACCACAACGAGATGCTAGGCTGCTAATGCTACGTGTGCTGCAAGATATTAGCGCCGTGCTGAAACACGCTTGGGAACTTTAGTTCCACTACGCATTATCTCTCGTTAATAAAATTTAATGAGTGAGAAATAACCAAAACAGTACACACCAAACAGAACGTGCCATACTGAAACGGTTCAATACACCCACGTGCACCGTTACACACCTAGTAAATACTGTAAGGACCAGACTTTTTCAGATCGGATCAAAACTTTCCCTACAGCAGAAAACAACTTTGCCTTCTGTGTAATGTAGTAATTTAGACTGGCAATACAGTATAGGCTTATTAAGAGAAAATACAAAATAGCAGCGCTTTTTAAAAATTAATTTGTTTTTTGTGTACAATCTTACAGTTCTGTACTTTGAAAACCCGCTAATGGGCGAGTCCGCAAATGTTGAACCGCAAAGTAGCAAGAGACTGCTGTAATGTCAGAGTGAAGCTCTAACTGAACAGTTTTATGAAGTAAAGCTGATTCAGTTCTTTTCAGTTTGACTTTAATGCATGTGACAGAACATGTTTCTTAAACATGTTACATTGTAAATACACAGTTCTTAAACGATTCATATTTGCTTGGTGAGCTTTGATTCCACTTTCAGATTATTTCTTGATCCACCTCCTTTACGTTCTGTGTGTTCTTTCAGATTTATACTGCACTCTTGAAGTGGATTCGTTTGGTTATTTTGTCAGCAAAGCCAAGACCCGAGTGTTCAGAGACACCACAGAGCCCCAGTGGAACGAAGTCAGTCCACAAACACATTGTTTACAGCAGCGCCTTGTGCACCCAAACAACGATTTCACTCCCCTTCTCTACGTTTGTGTTGTTTGACAGGAGTTTGAGATCGAGTTGGAGGGTTCCCAGTACCTACGGATCCTGTGCTATGAAAAGTGTTACGACAAAAGCATGCTCAACAAGGACGACAACGAGATTGTGGACAAGATCATGGGCAAAGGACAAGTCCAGGTAAGAGACGAGCCAAAACCAGATCGTGTTAAGGCCTTAAATGTTTTTTTTTTATTTTTTTTGCATTTTGATCCAGACTTTCTGCACCATGAAGTGGTTTTGCAGTGGTTTTATGTGATGAAGCTGCTTCCAATAATACAGGTCACTTACATGAAGTAAACAGAAGTTTTTCCAAATTTGATCACACCGCTTTACACTCTTCTACCTTTCTTCTGCCCTCATCTATATTCAGCTGAGTGTCAAAAGACCACTGACTCAAAGACTTTAGATAGATCAGTGGTTCTCAACACTGGCCCCTGAGGAACGCCATCCTACATGTTGTAATTGTTTCCCTGCTTTAGATACACCTGATTTGAATGATTGTTGATTAACAGGCTTCAGCAGAACGTGAGGCAGTAAATCAATGAATCAGGTGTGTTGAGGCAGGGAAACAACTAAACATGCAGAGTGGTGTTCCTCAAGGACCAGGATTGGGAACCACTGCTTTAGACAGTTGGACCAAACAAAACAAAAATACCTGAAATGGGGGAAAAAAACAGTGATGCAAGTGAATGCACAAATAGATTTAGCAAAACTCAGGCATAACTATTATAATATTAATGCAAAGAATAGATTAGATGGACCATTTAGCAGCTCTTACTTACAGTTTATGCAACTGCACACTATTTCCTTACATTTAAGCCCAGTCTGGCATCAAAGAGCTTTTAGGTCTCTTTGTGAATTGTCACATTTTTAAGCATCAAGAACTGTGATTTGTTGTCCAATTTTAATTCCATTCACGTACTCTTTATAGGTTACAAGTATCTCTGTTGACACAAAGAGTTTTTAATTTGAGATGAGATTCTCCATTTTTACTCCCAATCTTACAGCGAACAGTAGCAGCCATGTTGAGTGGTTTAGGTTTGTGTGTTCAAGCAGTCACTAGTGTGCATGACCAGTATTAATTTAAAGGAGGGTTTCTCTTGTTTAGTTGTGATGTTTTCTTTTCAAGTCTTAGTTACATTATGCTAACACAGAGGTATGCATGGTTTGTTGGTGCTGAGGCAAAATTACGTTGACCACTTTTATTCTTATACCGGTAGTTGACGGAAGTATCTTGTACTTGCTCTTCTTCTTCTTGTTCTTGTTCTATTCTTGGGGGCCGAGATGATTTAGGGGCAGGTCAGCCAACTTGGGACCCGAAGGTCCTGGGTTCGATCCCTGGTCATTGCACATCTCGTGGTGTCTCTGAGCAGGACACCCAATCCTGAATTGCTCCCCGGGTGTTTACAGAGCTGCCCGCTGCTCCACCTGGGTGTATCCCAGATGTGATATGTTAAATGCAGAGAGCGAATTTCATCTTTGTATGGGAACATACAATGATGACAACAGATATCACTTTTATTTTCTTCTTCATGTCCTTGTTCTTCTTCTTATTATTATTATTGTTCTTCTTCTTCTTCTTCTTGTTCATTCTACTTGTCCTTTTACTTGTTCTTGTTCTTCTTGTTCTTCTTTCAGCTTTTCCCTCTTCAGGGGTCACCACAGTGATTCATCCTCCTCCATCTATGACTCCATCTAAAACTCCATCTAAAACTCCATCTGTAACTCCATCTATGACTCCATCTATGACTCCATCCATAATTCCATTTAAAACTCCATCTAAAACTCCATCTATGACGCCATCTATAACTCCATCTATGACTCCATCTATGACTCCATCCATAATTCCATTTAAAACTCCATCTAAAACTCCATCTATGACGCCATCTATAACTCCATCTATGACTCCATCTATGACTCCATCCATAATTCCATTTAAAACTCCATCTAAAACTCCATCTATGACG
>JARVGV010000350.1:22079222-22090029 GCA_031762435.1 Hypsolebias longignatus | reverse complement strand
TTCCTGTGTTTCAAGCCTGCTCCAGATACCCCTGAAGTCTGGCCTTTTCACTAATGGTTTCAAAAACACAGTTTGTAGCATTCAGATAGTTTTATTAAATAAGAGTGTGAGATCCATCCTTTACTGCTTCACCCTGCAGAGGCACCCAGGTACCTGGAGCTTATTCCAGATGACTTGGACATGAAACTTCCAGCCTCTCACCTCCATCTGTCCTTCCTGAGTCTGGTTCTGCAGGATGTCTCTTCCTGTTCAGTTCTGTTCTACACCAACTCACAGCTTTTGCATGTTCAGGATGCAGGGTTGAATCAATCCGATGATTCGGTGCAATTTGTTGATTTTTATTGATGGACATTTTTAAACATATTGAATTTGCATATCATGATTCTATCTAGGGGTTGACAAACTACATATTTTGTAAAGTCGACTTTAACATGATAAAAATTGATTCGACATCGACTAGTCAGTGACACCATAGGAACTCATTTCATTTCATTTATTTATTAATTTCAATTAAAAAGACAATTACAAAACAAATAAAATAAAAAAACTACCTATAAAATGAAAGGTAGCAGAAGAAGAATAAATTCTTATCATTTCTGCTCCTCCTTAACAAATCAATCAATCAATTCAATCAACAAATCTCCATAAACATACAACAAAATACATAACTTATCACAATTTCCATTTGTAGTTCACTAGATCAGTGAACTGCAAACTCAAGATGCTATATCATACATGCAAATTTTTTTTTGTTGCAAAATAAAATTTTGTTGCAAAAAACGCGTCATTTATTATTTACAACATTTAAAAAAGGACATTGGGCGTATATTTATACTCCTGCCATTTGTCATACTGCAAATAAATCACAGGAAAACCAAAAATATTATTAAGCTGCGAAAGTGAAAGAAACATGCAGCATGTAAAAACAAGGCTAATAAGAGCGGGGCAGGCGCTGGTGGAGTCCAACACCACCTGCCACGCTCTTATTAGTTTTATGTTATTTAATCCACCACCGTAGACTGGGTGGAATGGAACTGAGGGCAGCGGGGCGGGTGGTGGTGACTGCGACTAGTTGACGTGAAATATAAAAACTTGCGAGACGCCCTGCAAAGTAGAATCGACTAGTCTCCAACAGCTGTAACTGGAACTCCATCTTTTCAACTCATTGAAACGTTTTTTTTTTTTTTTGGTGCTACATGAAGAGTTTGGATTGACAGATGAAGCTGGACAGATCAATAGTCTGTCTCAAAGACACAGATGTCCTTTGACCATTTATAACTTGTAACTTTACCTCAGGTTGCTCTGTCTAAGGAAACTGGTCACCTGGAGAAAACCCCTGCTGGTGCTGCAGGTTGAACATGCAGACAGTGAGGCAATGGTGCTAACCACTGTTCCTCCTGTTCAGCTTACAGATTTAGTTAGCTGTCATGTGGCTGAATGATGGTAATGTCTGCGAGTCAGTATATTCACTGGAGATAAAATGAAAAGGAACTATGACATGCAAACATCTGGCTTCTGCTGAGTCAAAGATTTCAGTATACTGTAGTGTACAGTATTTTATTTAGAAAGAAAAAAAAAAAAGATCATGTCAATGTGTTATCCATACAGGGCTTAAAATGCTCTCAAACAACTCACAGAGGACAAGTTTATGAAAGTCCACGAGGAACAGTTAAACATTGTTTCCCGAGTGGAATGAAATATTTTCAGGATACTGTTTGGGTTTATTTATTTATCATGTTCTCATGTGTCTCCTTCCTTTTCTTGCATCCTTTGACTCCACAGATAAGTTGTCAAGCTTTGGGGAGGACCTGAAACCTACCGGCCTCATGAGGAAGAGCCCGTCTCTGGAGAGTGTTTTAAAAAGCCCTGCTTCCCTCAGCAGCCACACTGCGTTGTTCAGCTTCAGCCGAGGCCACAGCAGGCTCAGGTGGGACCACTCTGTACGCATTAAACACAACAAATTATGATTTTATCCTCTGCTGTTAGTCATGACTACAGGTTAGAACAGTCAAGCTAAAACCTGCAAACTTTAGAAGTGAGGTTTTATAGCACATAAGCAATAAAAAATTAATTTCCTGTTCTAGATAGCTCTTTGAGCACAAGCAAGTTTGAAGAAACAGATTTTTAATAAACTCAGTTTGTAGATGTGGTTTTCAGGGTTATGTTAATGCTTTTGGTTAAGTGAAAACGGGCACCTGTGAAAAGTTTCTTTTTGACAGGGCATTTAAGCTTCTAGGGTTCAAATGCTTCAGACCTAAAATGGATTAATTTAACAGCAAAGCTGCAGCGATGTGTTAAATGTTTACCGTACTGAGAGCAACCCATGTCTCATGGTCTTCCCATGGCCTCTAACCCTCAAGTTTTACAATGTACTAGAGATCAGAACTCACATTTGTTAAATGTGTATTTTTTTCTGTATAGTAGAGCAGATGGTGAAAACTGTCTGTAAGCCTTTGAGAATAAGACCATGGAGGTGGAGGGATGCCAAATATATATATTGCTAGTGTTTTACACTTACCGCCTGCAGTCTGGATGAGTTGGTTTCACTCCAGAATGATCACGGCTCAACTCTGAACTCTAAAACAAATAAACTAAGCTATAAAAAGACAATTCTGTATCCTAATGATAAGGAAAGCCAAGATTTAAAAAAAAAATTCTCCCATGTAATTAAAATTCTGGAAATTAGAGGGACTTTTCATCAAGGAAATGTTTGGGAAACAGAAAAACTTGATGTACAAATAAATAGTTTACTTAGTATGGAGTTTAAATGTTCTCTACATTACTGCATACTTCACAGTCAACATGCACCTATGGTTGTGTTTCTATATTGTAAGCTGTAAATCTGTAGAGTAAGCATCTAATCTTTTTAACTAGATTTTTAGGCCAGAAAGTGAATTTGTGCAGTTAAACAGCCATTGCAGCCATTCTGATGGAGGGGTCTGCAAAAAGCTTGGAAAAATTAAATGTGTACCTTCCAGAGTAAATATATTTTTTATGCCAGAATAATCGTTTAAAGCTAAACTGACAATGATGTAAAGACAAATAGTAGCACTTGCGTGAAATGTTAAGATGTTTTTCTAATGAAAATTGTTTTAAAACAGCAGCCGTTCACTTCAGAAGTCATTCAGACAGTTTCAATGTCTTGTTTGAGCAGGCTGGATTTAACAGATTCCTGGGGATCTTTAGAGTCTTGGAAATCCTTTTCTCTGAATTGTACTTTTCAATGATGAATTGGGATAGTCGCTTTAAAGGGGGTGATTTTTTTTAATGTAATGACTTGTTTTACATTACCGTAATTTTTGGCCCATAAGTCACAGGTTGTTATTTATTTATTTTTTTTACACAATTTGCAGCCTCTGCGACTTATACACCAAAGTGACTTATTTATGTTTTGTTCTCATATTTATAAACTAAATTTTGGCTGAGATATGACTGTTTTCATTCAATCTGACTGAAAATATTGAACACAACCATTTTCAGCTGCTAGATGGCACTCGAGAAGTATGGCATGCCGTTGAATCATGTAATAGGTAAAAGTTGCTATTAATGACACAATCAGCTTGCCATAGCCTGCCACCTTTGTCCAGCTCACCTGGAGCAGCTGTCAAATCAACTTCATTTCACGGCACCGCCCCGGGTAATGCAGTTAATTTGACCATTGGGGAGCATTTATTAATTAAAAGTTGAATTGAGAAACATAATGATGAGCAAATAAACAATTGTTTTAGGTGTTATCTTGTTAAATTTTGAAGAAGTGCACAGCAAGTCATCCCTCTGCATGCTCCTACTTCTGCAAATCAGGTTTTGAAATGCAGCTGATTTGACCGTCACAGTGCATTTATTAAGGAAGACTGAGACACACTTTTACTATACATGTAATTTCAAGCAAACAAATAATTGTCTTTAGGTGTTAATCTTGTTAAAGTCCTCCTGTGCATGCTCCTGCAGCCGCCATTTGGCAGCCAATCAATTTCTGGCACAACAACGGCCCACATTTCTGGATTCGGCTCATATTTCCAGGTTGTCAGCAGTGACGCATATTAGATGTAACGTATATTGCGAAGCAACATATTTATGTATTTTCCACTTTATTAGGCATATTTGGACTGATGCAACTTGTACGGTGGTGCGACGTGTACTGCAGAAAATACTGTACATATAATGGTATTTGTAGAAATTTGATCTCTCTGTAGAGTTTTGTCTAAAAGGCAGTTTATAATGACCACTAGCACAAAACATCAAAGGATGCAATTACATTATAGGCACTGTATCTACAACAGGTAAGATATTAATCTTAACTTCATCAAAGAACCTCAATTCAAAATGACCAAAATATTGCTTGAATTTTTTTCTCCTTAATTTGAACCTTTTGTCATCTAAACACACTCTGAAACTTATACAGTATTTAAAATAAAAATGTACTTCCTTAGTTCTATGTAATTTAAATTTAGATGCTTCTAAAGTAAATTGTGCAACCGGTCTCATGAAAGTGGATTTTATCCTGGAGAAAGGGCTGTTTTATTTTGATCTAACAACAGTGTAGGAAGTTATTTTGTGTTTCTATGTGTGTGTGTGTGTGCGTGCGTGCGTGTGTGTGTGTAGGTCGCGCATTCTGTACTCCAGAAGACCTTCTGCAACTGGCTCTCTTTGTATCTCTGTATCTCTAATCGTGGTCCGTGTTCCCCTGATGACAGGGTGGAAAGAACGGACCCCTTGGCTGCTCTGGCCCGGGAGTACGGAGGATCTAAGAGGAACGCTCTACTGAAGTGGTGCCAGAAGAAAACAGAGGGCTATCCGGTAGGGATCACAGGCCAGAGATCTCTTTCAAACACGACGTGCTCCATTTAGTTTCACACCCTGCTCTGCTCTCTACATCTGACCGTTTGATTTTTAAACCTTTTCAGTTCAGCTTTTTTAAATTTATTTTATTCTAAAAAGGAGACGACTGCTCTCAAACCCTCCTTTATGTTGCATGGACACCATGTTGATTAGTTTTCCCAAAGATTCTGAAGTTTTTCCTTTTGCACTCACGACTGAGGTGCTAGACTGCAGTGGCTCATTACTGGGTTTACAGACAAACCATTTACCAAACTGTCGTCACCCAATTGTAGAAGTAATGGAAACAACGAAGCAAAGTGCTCACTCCAGATTTATTTATGTGCATATATTAAACCTTGATTTATATCCACATCCTTCAGAGCATGAAGTATTGTGTTGCCACCTGTTTTGTGATAATTAGCTTGCCTTTTTGCTCCCCTAATGTCCAGTTTAAGGAACCCACTGAGCCCAGCAGGATTAGAGATTAGTCTCTGTAAGAATCATGTTTTCATGCCGATGTGCTAATACTGAAACTTCTGCGTGTGTGCAAGAGGCCACAGCCTGCAGATTCTAGTTTGGGAGGATGAGTCATTTCAAAATGTTAGGGTTTCTAAATTAATTAATTAATTAGATTATCATTAGAGACTCCATCCCACCTAACAAGCTTCAAGTGTATGATCTGGGTGTCTCAGATCATATGAACATTTCACTCGAGCTGCCACACCTATCCCTCAATCAAAGAGAAAAACAATCAGAGCTCATTTGGAAACATTCATCATATAAACACTGAAATAACAGCAGGTTTTCTTCAACGTGTTCTTTCTGATGCCCCCACGTCAGTAAACGATTCTGTACATTTATAACAAATCCCTGCAGGGCCTTTTGGATCTCCACACCCCCATCAGAACCAGATCTGTTAGCTTTTTCTGCTCTGCGTCCAGGTGTAATTCTGAATTGTGGAAAATAAATGCAACAAGGCATGCTTTATCATGTAAATACAAAACCTCTGGTTTAACTGCTCACAAACAAGCCGGGGGCACCAAAAAGCTTACCGGTATTCCAAGTCCCTGAAAGAGGCACAATTCATTTCTCCAGCATTATTCAGTGCAACCCAGGAAACTCCAACAATTTTTCTCCACAGTTCATCGCCTCCTTGAACCATACATCATACATCATAAGCACTCAACTCCATTGCTCATCATTGTAATACAGTTTTGAACTGTTTTTGCACCACGATCAGCTCAACACCCCTTTCTCTACTGCCTGCACTGAGTTCATGCAGACTGATGAGCCACAGCTCAAGATTTCTTAGCCCCTTGCTCCTTCTTTCCTGTCTCTCAGCAGGAGGTTTTGGACTTTAGCAGGAAGATGACACCCACTACTTGTGCCCATGACCCCCTCCTTAACACTCTGACTTTCTACCATTGTTCCATTAACCACCACGATCATCAACATGTCTGGTTCTGTTCCAGCACCAGTAAAAACTGCACAGCTAAATGATCACCTGAAATCAAATCGGCTGTTTGAAAAGTTTCATTTTAGGTGCCACTCCTCACACTCCACTGAACCAGCTTTGATCTGAGTCACCAACAATCTGTGGATGGCAGCAGATGCTGGCTCTCCATCTCTTCTTATCCTTCTTGACCTATCTTCAGAATTTGACACTATTAATCACAATATTCTCCTAAACTGCCTCTTTCGCTCTATTGGGCTTCACAATACTGTTCTTGACTGGTTCCTATCCTACCTTCCAGACAGGACTGAACATGTTGCCACTGGAGGAAGACCCATATTGTCACTTATGGAGCTCCTCAAGGGTCAGTCTTTGGCCCTACTCTCTTCATATTATACATACTTCCTCTGGTCAATTCATCAGCTGCCATGAAATATCCTTCCACTTGCTATGCTGATGACACTCACCTTTACATTAAAATGGACCTTCACTTATCTGCTTCATCCTCTACATCACCCTCATCAACCCCCCTCCAATCAGCTCTTCTCATCTCTCTTAACAGCCAGAACCTTTTCTGGTCAGGACATTACTCTCTTCTTTATTGTCACCAGCCTTGGTGTCCATTTTTTTTCCTCGCCTTAATCTTAAACACCTTTGTTAAACCTTGTGTGTGTGGGTTTTTTTTTTAATCTGAAAGACATTGCAAGTCTCAGCTCGTCACTAACTTGGTCCGGTACTGAAAAACTTCTCCATACCTTTGTTTCTTCAACACTGGACTGTTGCCGTTTGATTCTTTTTGGCATCTCTAACAAAAACCTTCAAAAGCTCCAGTTCACATAGAACACCATCACCAAACCCATGATATAAACCAAAAATCATGAGCACATCACACCAGTCCTGCGTTGTCTTCATTGGCTTCCTGTCCCTGCCTGAACCCAGTACATCTGTCTTCTGACACATGGGAATACCCCCCTCTACCTCATGGAGCAGCTCACCCCACACATCAGAACCCATTCTCTCCCTTCCAACATCTCATCACGTCTTGAGAACTAGCTCACCACCACAGGGGTCTGAGCCTTTTGCTATGCTGCTCCTCGTTTATGGAATTCACTTCCAAACCACCTGAGGGAAGTGCAGAACTTCAAAAAAATATTTAAAATGTTTTTGTTCTGTTGTTTGTATGGCCCTAACTGAGTTTTTTTATGATTGAATTGTACCACTGAGATTTTCAAATGATAAGTATAAATTAATGCATTATCATTATTATTATTATTATTATTATTAAGTCCTAATAAATAGAGGGACCTGCCCAGTGATGAAGTGAATTATTGAACAAGCTGTCAGATCAATAGTTCCTATTTCTCAAACACAATGCTTCTTCATGAACTTTGAGTCACCCTCCCTTCATATGAGGCTGGGGAGGCGGGGGTCGTTGGTCACATGTCGTAGTTGATGGGGAAGCACACAGCACATCTTCTGTGGTTAAAAACACAAAGGCAGATTAGATAAAACTGATGGAGGATTGTTTTGAAAAGGACTTTTTGAAGCTGCTGGAGCCTCTTCAAAGACTTGTTCTCTGTGAATTTTAAATATGTTCAAGAGATTAGCAGGATTTTATTATAAAGGGTTATTGAACTGCTTAAAGTGTAATCTTCTTATCCATCACATCCTGATTTTATACAGTTGTTAGGGTACTATGAAAACGGTTTGTACATTTTAGTATTTAAACAACATTAATATTAATGTTGTGTATCTTCCTTTGTGTTTACTGAAAATGTAAAGCTGTAGATGAATGTTGCAAAGCTCAGCCATCACAGTTTCATATGAGGGGAGGGCAACATTTCCAGAGGGTCTTTATGACTTTGTTAAAGGGTCTCACATTGCATCAAGTGAAAGTGCTCCGTTTTGCTTGAAGCAGACTTTGTTGGTAACTCGACTGCTGGTTACAGAAATATTGGAGGGGTTTAAAAAAGCTAAGTCTGGTCCTCTGGTCCAGAGGACCAGACTTAGCTTTTTTAGATTTTTCTACCTGGATTATTGAGCATTATTGATCAGGGTACATTGCATACAGTTGTTTTTTTTATTTTTTTTTTTAACTTTTAATACCACTAGATGATACAGTATACTGTATACATATAGGATGTAGGAAGGGCTGTCAGAGTTGCAGTGAGTTTATGTTAGGAGGGTGAATGATCTGATCATCTGACTCTTGTTTGCAGTAATCCACATGATAAGCAGAAATACAGGGCCCCAAACCAAATTTCGCTTAGGGCCCCATGGAGGCTTGGGCCGGCCCTGATTGTGTTCAGTTGTTGTGGCAAAAAAGGAGATTTCCAAAACAGACCAAGGTGTAGTTCATCAGATTTATCTAAAGCTTTGGAGAACAGTCCAGCATTGATCAATGCATTTACAAGGTCACACTTCTAATGTCTGAATCGCTGACCATTCTCACTTCCTGAACTGAAAAAGTTAGTTTTATGGCTTTAACTCAAGCGCCAACCCTCAGCCCCACCCACCCTGTCTGGCTTTCATCACTCAGCTGCAGCAGGAGACAGAGGGAACCTGAGGACTCCCTACGACAGTCTGTTTATCACCCATTCACACCACAGTACAGCAAAGTATGAGAAAAGAATGAAGAGAAAAATATGGAGCAGGATGAGTGCAAATAATTACCTTGACACAGTTTAAGCAAAGTCTGAGAGTATCATCGTTGTTCCCATACCATGGTGAAATTACCGGTAGTTCTCTGCATTTGACCCATCACACCTGAGGTACAGGTGGAGCAGTGGGCAGCTACCCGGTGAACAACTGGGGAGGCTCAGAGACACCACGGCATGTGGCTGTGAGTCCATCTGCGACTTTCTGATCCCCAGCTCTGCCTCCACCCCATCTCAGACCATGATTAAAACTTTAACTGAGCTTTTTTTATATTTAGTAAAAATATTTTTAGTGCACTGACAACTGTACACTCCATTTTGAACATGTTTAGACTAAAACTCTCATATTTTGTACAAAGTTCAACCCAAACCACTGAAACACTGTTCCTCCTCATCTTCAGACGATCTTGGTTTTAAAACAAGAAGCATTAGTTCTGTACTTGTAAATATATTTTAAAGCTCTTTTAAAGTCGCTGCTTATTGGCTGAAATCTTCACTGATATTTATCCTTTATCAATAGATTTTAAGTGCCAGAGTTGGTATGATCCTCGTCCTTCTTCCGCACTGAGCTGAAAACCTCCTGCCTTTGCTTCAAACTGACTTGAATACTGTAAAATACTTTTTATTTCTTCCTAAAGGAACCACAGGGAAGTTATTGGAAGTTCTGCAGCGAGGCCACTGAACCAAACTGAGGCGATAGAGCACGTTTTCCCAGTTTAAACCGTCCTGCACCGACTTCCTGTCGTTTTTAGAGCTGATGTTAAAGAACAGCTGAAGGAGAAATGGAGATTTAATCAAGATCACCTCGAAGCGTTGAAATCTTTATTTACTGATATTAGAGAAGTTAGATCACTAATTACTTCCACAAGAAAGATGAAAAACTATTGTTGTGCCTTAATTTTTAGGCAATAACAAAAATTTAAAACAACCACAATTCCTTTTTATTCCTTCATCTGCCTATTTTTAGCCAATTCGGTTGTTTCATGTTGACTTTACTTTCATTTTCTGGCGAAAATGTTTCAATTATGTTGTCTTTCATTCATTTGCGGTGTTTGTGTGAAGCACTTTGAGCTAATTGTTCTTATGAAATCTGATAGATGATTAAATATTTACTGATTCTTGCTCCGAAAGCTCTGACGTAGAAGCTAAAATGGCCAGATACAACCACAACCCCCAAAACAACTAAGATAAAAACCACCACATTTAGTTGCGAGGAACATGAAAATGTTCTTCTGGTTCCTAAACATCTGATAAATAACTACACAATCTGTTGTTACAACTGTAGTTTCAAACTGACGTTTCCCTTTTGTTGCAGGGTTTGTGCTCAGCTGTCAGAAGTATTTGATTCTATGAAGGTATGTTTGTCCTTTTTACAAGAGTTCACTCAGCTGTTCATCACGTTCACGCCTAATAATGTGTCTGAGCAGAAGAGCATGAGGAGTTTCGCTGTGAACGACATGAACACTCTTGGCCTCAGCCTGGACCTGCACTCGCGCTTCCAAGAGGCAGAGAAAGTTTGTTGCTCCGTGTCCAATTTATCCAGCAGCCGCCATACGAGTCTAAAACCTGTGACCAGGATGAATTAACGTGCTTTTTGTTTTGGTGCACTCACTGTAGGAAATGCTCTTCAGGAGGACCTGTAAAATGGTGGAGCTGGAGAATGCCAGAAAGAATGTGGAGAAGGCCAAACCCGTGAAGAAAGCTGCGGTGAGTAGATGCACATGCAGCATGTGAGCAGCAGGGGGCAGCAACAAGCTGCTGGTGGAGCTCAGCTTGAAGCTGTTTATTCTTTCTGATTAATTAAATCAAAAAAGGTTCAATACAGAATCAACTGGACTTTATTTGTTGTATGAAAACGTTTCGATCCTCATCCGAGGAC
>JARVGV010000350.1:22027742-22038487 GCA_031762435.1 Hypsolebias longignatus | reverse complement strand
CGGTTCGTAAGTCCGGAGCGCCGTAAGTCGATGGCGCCGTAAGTCGGGGACTACCTGTATATACATATATATATATATACATATACAGTATATACATATATATATATATATATATATATATACATATATATATACTGTATATATACATATGTATATAATATGAAGTCACTTGCGGGCCACCAGTTGAATAGCCCTGCCTGGGCCAGAGTATGTGTTGTCAACACAGGTTTGTAGCTTCTACAAAGAAAGAAGTGTTGACTGTCTGGTTGTAGCAGCTGATCATTCTGTGCATTCCTGCCTTTGTTGGCTTGGCTTTACGTTTCTGCATTTCACCATCGTGTGTAGCTGTCTGTGTGTGCACGAGTGAGAAGTCAAGTCGCTGCAGCTCACTCCAGTTGTCTTTTGAAAACAAAACATAGGATGAAACGTCTCCCGGACAGGGTCTCCTGCACATGAAGTATTTTACAAAGATGATGTTTTGTTCCCTCTTTTCTAAACCTACTAAGGACTGAAAACGTAAGCTCACGTCCCACATGTTCAGACACATCTGTAATGTGGCAGCAGTTCCACTGCGGGCTCTGATGATCAGTGTGAACTGACGAAATAAGAAATCGTGACCATCTTTCTTCTGCTCTGTTGAATATTGATCAGAAACATGATGTTATTGCCAAGATGACCTTTGGGATAGTGTGATCCACAGACAAAAATATGGTTTGTGAGATCATGATGACCTTTGACCTGTGCAAACCTTATTAAGGCAGTAACATCTGCTGTATTTTCTCCCCCCAGGTACAAGGAGTTGATGACAGGGAAGACTGCCAGAGAAATCATAGCAATTTTATGGATCCTTTCTTTTGTTATTGGTCTCATTCCCTTCTTTGGATGGAACTTGAAGTACTCGAGTTGCAGCAACACCACGGACTTCAGACACAGAGGCGGCTTGCCTCGGAGCTGCAAACTGGAGTGTCTCTTTGAGAGCGTGGTGGACATGCAGTACATGGTCTACTTTAATTTCTTTGTGTGCGTGCTGCTGCCGCTGCTCATCATGCTGGGCATCTACATGAAGATCTTCACCGTGGCCAGGAAGCAGCTAAGACAGATTGAGCTTAAATGTGTTGGCAACGGGGACAGCCAGAACCACGGACTGCTGCAGAAGGAGATCCGAGCTGCCAAATCCCTCTCCATCATCATGGGACTGTTTGCCGTCTGCTGGCTGCCCGTCCACATCCTCAACTGTCTCCGGCTGCTTTACAAAGACCTGGAGAGGCCTGAGGACGTCATGTATGTGGCCATCATTCTATCCCACGCCAACTCCGCCATCAACCCCATCATTTATGCATACCGCATCCAGGACTTCAGGAACACCTTCCGTAAGATCCTGGCCCAGCACTTTCTCTGCCGCAAGGAGGAGCTTTACCTCGGCTCCAACGGCAGCAGACGCCACAGAGACCAGATCCACATGACCATCGACCCTCTGCTATAGAGGCGCACTGCGGGAAAGTGGGACCTGTGTCAACTGCTGAGTCTTGAATTTGCTTTTTACCAAGATTTTTTAATGTTTACAGAAAAAGGGTGTGATGATATGTGAAGATGATGTCAATCACACCTTGAATGTGGAGATTTATTTATAAATTATGATGAGCTGAAGGTGCGGGATCAATGAAATGTTCAACAGAAAGTCTTACAAAAGCTTTTGTGTAGTGGTTTTATTTTTAAAAAGCTGACGCTAACTGGATTTATAGGACTGTGAAGAAGATCCAAATAAATAAAATTAAAAAAAGCTATTATTCTCAAATGACCCTGTTACAAAACAAACACTACTTTCCCCCTGCACTGTTGTGTTGTCAACACTCTGCCAGTGTTAAATCATTTATTACAAGACCGTGTCTTTGAGAATGTAACGATCAAAAGAACTTTATGGGAATAGATCTGTACTTGTAGAGTTTAAAAAGGTACAGTAGTAAGTTTCATCTGTGGTTAAAGTTTGGGCTCGTGAACCTTAATTTAATTTGAACTCATCACTGCCTCCATGTAGAGAGGACAACATTTCTGTATTTATTTATTAAGCTTGAGGATATTAAGATGGAAGAGGATCTAGAAGAAATTTTTGCATTTCCCAAAAAGAAATGAGAAAAAAAAAAACATTTGTATTGTAACTTTACTAAGTGCCAGTGTTTGCAGGATAAGGGACTGCAGGAAGAATGTATGCACAAAGCTAACAAACTGCCTTTTTACAATAGAAAAAAAAAAAAAACTTGAAAAAAGCTGAAGACCTTCCTTCCCCGTGCATCACTTTGAAACTGCGGGGGTCAGGAACTTATTGAACGCCCGCTACATTTATGGTCCACAGGAAGTGGCTTTGAGGCTCAAACATTGTGATTAGAGTCAGTCAGAGAAAACAAAGGTGGTTCAGCTAAACTTACCTGCAGAGCTGACTCATGCCTTTACCTGACAGGGATGGTTCAGCCATTTTAAAGTGGGTTTCTGAAGAAAGGTTACAACTAATCTCTGTTACCTGTTTTAGATATCCTTTTGAACAGCCTTGATTTGAAGAAACAGAGTTTACTTCCAACAGGATTGATAAGCTAACGGCTAACTGATCGCTTCAAACTGGGCTCATTCCACTGATGAACTAAGATTTGACCAGTCTGAACAGACCCACTCCCATCCCCTCCAATCTTCAAATGTTCATGTTGTGCAAACACCTATTTGATTTTTTACATCATCAGTTTAGTATTACCTGTTATTTCAGCAGATATGACATTTCTTCTGAATGCGCTAAAAGTGCTTTAGCTGTTTGCACATAATCACGGCCTTTCACGAGACTAACCATGCAACACAAAATTGATGGCAGCGGTCTTTAAAATAGTCTCTAATATTGCATTCGGATGAACCGCTGTAATATTTTGGAGACTGGAGCCGTTTTAAAACAGCAGCTGTCTGATTTGGTCTTTTTGTGTTTAGCTGTTACCTCCACACCTGTCTGATGAAAACTGTTCCAAACTGAGGCTGGTAAACTCCAAGACGTAAGACATTCATTGTTAATAACTTTTCCACAGTAAAGTTTTTAAATGGTTGAACCTATTTCCCTCTAAGAAATAATCTCAGAAATGACTGCAGAAATCTGACCTTTTCAGCTGCATCCTATGTAAGGTGACATTTTAAATTAGTGTTATTTACATATACTGGATACAATTTTAGTGGCTTAAGTAAACCACCTTTGCTTTTAGTAGAGGTTTTTATGAATCTCACCTGCTTTAGGAGTCAAGTTCAATTCTCCAGCAGTCTAAAACCCCAATAAGCAAAAGAATACAAATACGTTGCACTAAAGTGTGGTTATGATTAACTATTTTAACTGAGCTCAACAATCTGCGTTGTAAAGAAACAAGAAGGTCCAGATAATGAAAAAACAAACAAACTCCTAAAGCAGATAATGCTGGGAAAAATTGTTATAAATTGCACTTTTAATTCTTAGTGTACCATTGTAATTTTAAATCCGCACAGATTCAAATCTTACGCCTGGCTCAAATGGAGTGAGACAGAAAATGTTTTAAACTTTTTTTCTTTTAACTCTGCAAAGGCACAGCATCTGTGAAAGAATCACGATCTGGTCACCTGAACACTACACAAACGAGCGTAGCACTGATATCTGAACTTCCTGTTAGGTGCGTTTCACAGGGGTTGTTAACCAAGTCGAGCACTTGCCTCTGCTGCTTCACGATCTCCCAGCGTTTGCTGTTTGGTCCCGTGTTCCACGTCTGGCTGATTTCAAGGGCTAAAACACAGGAGTGTGCCAACATTTTAGTACATTCCCACGGAGACATCTATACTGTAACTGCACTGTAGCGTTCTACTATTGTCTTTGTTGACCGATGTGTAAAAACAAGTACTGTAGGTGTCAAGTTTTCTGCAAGCTGTTGCTTGATGTCAAGCTATTGCCTTGTTTTGTTCTCCACTTTTAACATGAGACAGAAAAGTTCAACATTCCTGCCTTTTATTCCAAAGTTCCTTTTTGTTCGTGCCGTCTTGTCACTAATCAGGAAAAACCTTCACTGTGGGGCAATTCTTTAATCCATTCAACAGAACTACAACTGATGTAGCCGTTTAACATGATGCAATCTGTGTATGGTGAGTTGTTTTGGTAATAAAGGCAATATTTATATTGGTTAAGGTTGTTTTTTGTTTAATTATTATAATTTAATTTCAAATGACAAATTATAGAAGAGAAAGTGACTTGACTATGCAGATGCTTCCTAACCGATCCAGAGTCAGATGAAAAAAAAAATAAATAAACTAAAGATAAAACTGTCAAGATGAATGGAAACTCCAAAATGAAAAGATAACTAAAGCAGCATCTGTCGTCTGTCAGAGTCTGGTCTTCGCTTCTGGTCCACCTGCTGTCACCAAGTCCCGGTCCTGCTGAGCAGCGTGGACATCTGCTGATCCGACACGGTCTCCTGTTGAGTCACAGCCATAGCCTGGCACAGGTAGATGGCCAAGATGTGTTTGCACTGGGAGACAAGAGTGCAGATTCATCACATGGACACCGGAAACAAAGTGATAACTCACGGATATGAAGCTATAATGTAAGATCTCATCAGAGACCAGAGTCCTGTTGCTAATATTCCACCGAGAGATCTTCTCTCAGACAGTATCGGCCACAGAGCAAATGCTGGAGCAATCTTCTGCATCAATCATGTCCTAAACGTTTATGTAAATGAACGGAGCACATGATGACAGGGGTTACGAGTGTTTCAGAAGGCTGGAGCATCAGGAGCCAGATGGGCGAGTCACAGCCCTGCAGGTCTGACACAAAATCCTCATTTTATCTGCATCAGCATGTTAATCACCGACTTGATTTTAACTTACTGCAGACATCAAAGCTGAGCTGTCCGTCACGCTGATGCGTCTGTGGACCTGTGTTTTATAAATTATTAAAAACCCATCAAGAGCAAGTTATTTTTACAGCTTCTGCTGTTTATTGTTTATAAGCAGCTGTCAGCTACAGATAGCTATTACTGTGATAGCTCAGCTCTCATCTGACCCACTTCTCAGAATAAAATGGACCTGGTCCACAGTGCTCTGAGCCAACAGCCCATGAATGGAAACAGAGGCTCCAGCTGGAGAGAGTCCTGCACGGACGCCATTGAGTACAGTTTACTTTTCAATCACGAGCTGATCCACCACACAAAACCACACGAGGGACAGATTCCTGTACTCGTTCTATGTGTGTTCATGGGGAATGGTACCAGAGCTGCTGGGGAGTCTCCACGGTCTGCTGCAGTTCTCTGTTTCTCACACCGAGTTTAGCAGCGTCCCCAAGAGAGCCATAGTTATCTCTTCGATACTTAGTAAAAGAGCAGAGGTTATTTGTTTCAAGATATATAAGGAGAGACTGGAGGGGAGACACCCACCAGTGACCAGACAGAAACACAGCTGGCCCACAACACATCTGTACACACACATCAACGTGCGCTTTGTCACACTAGACGGGGCTAAGGTTTTCTCTAGGATTCGTGCTTGACTGAAAAGACACAATGAATGTGAAACAAACGTCACGCCTGTCTGTAAACATAGCTGCAACATAAAATATGGGCTGCAGAGTGATGTTTGGCTGGTATAGCTTAAATTATTTTATAATTCTGTGTGAACAGCAGTTGACCGATTTTCACAGACATAAAAGTGATTAATCATGACCTATGGTAATTAATTTAAGAAATAAAAATAGTTGAGCTGATCTTTTGTCTCGTGACATTATATGTGCAAGGAAAAAGTGTCAATAGCAGATGAAATGTGAGTGAGGTGTTATCACTGTGATGGCCAGAAGCTGTGAGAAGGTGATTTGGTCAATTTAAAGTCCAGGGATCAGTTTGTGCCATAAAACCCGTCCAAAGTTTATTTTATGAGTGTTTCATGGCACAAACTGGCTGATTTCTTACTTGATTCTTCTCAAATTCTAACCCACTGAAGTAGGAAAACACTGGAATGGCCAGTGACTCTGCTCAGAAAGGTTTGTGGCAGCCATCTTGCTTGATAAATTATTTTTTTTAACCAATTGTCATAAATGTGAATGCAAAGTGCCCTGAAATGGTGTTTGTTGTGCACTGACACTACATAAATAAACTGAACTGAATTAATTAACTCTCAGTAATTATTTTATCAGACTTTATCGGTTTTCCACATGACTTGGAGGAACTTTGGTCCACTCTTCTTTCCAAATTTGCTCAAGTTCAATGAGACGTTTATCTGTAATTTTTATTTAAAATGTCGCCTTAGCACTGACACAGTAGAAGATGCTCTCAAATGATTTCTCTAGACAACCCTGGAACTAGAAGTTATCCAAACAAGACCCAATATGTACAATTACATGAAATTATTTATTAATACTAGAACTCACCAGCAAGTCTTTGTTTCTTCGTAGCACCGTGTAAGCAAAAGCCGGGCATGGACAGTAGTGACAGGACAAGAAGCAGGTGTAAAGGTGTCCCGAGCCTCCCATCACCTGCAACAGAGGATTTGTGTAAAGCACATTTAAATATGAGGCAACACAAGTGACCTTTAAAAACATAAAAATGGTTTTAACTCCATCTGTTTTACAGATATTGACCTAAAGAGTAGTGTGGTAGTAGCAGAGACTCCACCCAGAATCTGAGCACTACCAGAGAGCAGAAGATCTTTGTTTCAAAATGTGCCATTATCTAAATGGAGTCAACTCCGTTAGCAAAATATGTCATGAACCAATGGATAGGCTTTACTGGAACTTTTAATTAAATGTTTCTTCACGTCTTCAACAGATTCACTTCTAAAGCCAACCCAATTCAAGTTGGACACCACAGCCACCTGACATTAGCAAATATAAAAACGGTTATAATTTTGTTAATTTTCAGATACTGAGCTAAACATTGGATACGGTAGTAGCTGACATTCATTCAAATGACAGCAGCAACATGCAGTCCTCAAGGAATGCTAGGTTTATTTTTACTGTGAACAAGATTTGTTTAGCCTGGCAGTGAACTCATGAGCAGACGAGCCCTGCAGTTGTTCCACAGTTCAATTGAAACGGTTCACACTCTATGGAAGATCCTTTTAAACTCCACTGAAACGTCTGCACGGCTTTTAATTCACATCTGTAAATTGTCCTGTCGAGCACGTTGGTTTAACTACAAAATGTCAAAGACCAGAGTCCAACACGGTCTAAACTAAGAATACTGTCATATCCTGCGTGCACAATGACTAGTGTTTTTAAGCACTCAGCCAGAATTTACACTACACTTTAGAAAAAGTTGTCATGTTGTGTAAAATGTAAGTAAAGTTAATGTACAATAACTTGCAAATCTAACTTGATTTATTTACATTAGCATATAGTAAGCATGTCAAACAATTAAACAAAAACAATTTGTAATGTTTTTAGGAAAATGTATCCATCCATCATCTTTACCTGCCTCTTCCTTTTTGGGTCGTGGGCGTCACTGGTACCTATGTCCAGCTATCACTGTGGGAAAGGTGGGGGGACACCCTGGACAGGTCTCCAGTCCATCACAGGGACATCTAGAGACAATTTAGAGTTATCAATCAGTCTAACATGCATGTTTTTGGTCTGTGGGAGGAAACTGGAGTATCTGGAGAAAATCCACAAATGCATAGAGATAACATGCAAACTCCACCCAGAAAGGTCCCTGGCCGGGATTTGAACCAGGGCGACCTTCTCACTGAGAGGCAGCAGCTCTACCAGCTGAAAATATATCTATTTAAAATATATATTTTAAAACACATCTAAAATGAATAGGAAAAAAAAACAGTGGCATGTTCTAGCTGTTTAACAGTCCTGGGTCTTCTTTACTGGAGTTTTTGCACCCCCATACCATCAGAGAGGCAGGCTTTTGACCTCAGTGTTAATAAAAGGTAATCCTCTTTATTATTGAGAACATGTCTGTGATTTCAGAAAAGAAAATATTCAGATTCTGACTCATCAGACCACAGAACAGTTCTCCACTTCGCTTCAGTCCGTTCTAAATGAGCTTTGGTCCAGAGAACATGGCAGTGCATGTTTCTGGACGGTGTAAACAAATGGCTTCTTTTTTGCACGACAGAGCTTTAAGCTATATTTTCTGATGACACCGTGAACCGTTTTAACAGACAAGGACTTTTGGAAGTGTTCTTGAGTCCATGCAGTGATGTCCAGAACAGAGTCAGAACTGTTTTTAATGGAAGTGTCCAATATTGATATGACTGATTTATCCAGATTCTTGAAATCTTTTGATAATATTAAGAACTGTAGATTTATGGGATGTACACAGTCTTCCCAATTTTTCTTTGAGTAACATTATTCAGAAATTGTTCCACTGTTTTCAGATTGTTTGTCACAGACTGTCTTTATTTCTGAGATTGAGCCTCTAAAGTTCTCGTTACTCAGTCCACTTACTAACCTGTTGTTAATTAACCTACTGGTAATTAGTTATAAAAGCTCCCCCAGATGTACCTCATACCTTTACAGCCTTTATGTTGCCCAGTCAGAATTTTTATTTAAATTTTAAGCATCTAATGTGTTGACTACAATATGTTCTATTGTGAATAAAATGTGGGTCTATGAAAATTGCATTTTGTTTTTATTTACATTTTACACAACACCCCATCATTTCTGGAATTGGGTTTGTACATGTACAGTACACTAATATTACTATTTTTGCAGGAATCCTCTCTTTAACTCGTCCTTAAAAGTGACAGAATGATGATTTCATGTGATGCTGCTACATCATAGCCTCATCTTTTCATGTGTTATTTATGGAAAAGATGATGTAAAAATAATGCATTTTTAACAACCTGTATGAGCTGTCTAATGGCCTCAGCTGACGGAGCCTCCTCGTCCACCATATTGGCATTCCTTCCAACATTGGACAGTGATTTAATATGGGGGACATAAGGGGACACAGGGACATTACGTTGGTGGATTAGCAAGGTGACACAGCACAACTAATGCTCCTCAGAGATGGCTCCATTATTCTGAAGGGTTTCAATAAATTACCTTTCCCTTTGACCTACAAAAGTAAAGAAAAAACTAATTTGTTCACTGTGACACTTCATTACAAATACAACACGAAAGAGACAATTACACGGATGTAAAGCAGCACAGAGAAGATGAATAAAACACCATGATGAGGAGGAACTAGTGCTACACTTTCTAACCAGCAGGTTTATTAAAAACCAGCTCACACTTGGACTCTTTTTGTTCTCTGCATCAGGATTAAGTGTCTCTGCTGCAGCTCACACAGAAAAGCTGGCAGCTAATATTCTCAAAAGACAACAATACAGTGAGTTCTACAAGTATGAGTGCTCTGTTTGGTTGCTTCACAACCTGGAGTGTAAATTAATTTTTAATCTGATTAGAAGTAATGGACCTACACAGAACTCACCAGATTAAAGAAGTTAAAAAAAAAGGTTGAATTAAAGGCCTAGCTATTCCTTGAAGGAATTCAATTAAATCCAATTCAATTAAAAAATACTTTATTAATGCCAAAGGGAAATTAAATGTTGTAACTCATCATCCTGGTTTCATTGAGTTGTTCTAGATGCTGATGGCTGTGGGCAGGAAGGATCTCCTGTAGCGTTCTGTCTTGTAGCGGATCAGAAGAAGCCTCTGACTGAAGACACTCTTGTTGTATGACAGTTTGATGAAGAGGATGCTGAGGGTTGTCTATACAGGCAGTTCTCGAGTTACGAACGAGATCCGTTCCTACGGCCCGTTCGTAACTCGATTTGCCGTAAGTCGGAGCTCAACCCACGTGGCGGCCGTGACTCCGGATTTTCGGCCATAACTCGGAGCGCTAACCACGTGGCGGCCGTAAACGTCATTTTAAACACGTTTTTTCAATGTAACACAACAACAGCGTACTTAGAACGCCATTTTAATGTGTTTCCTAGCAGTTAGCTAACAAAATACCCACAAAAAAAAAGAAAAAACAAAAAAACAAAATGCTGCATAAAAAAAGACGACGTAAGGTGTGATGACGTCACTGGGGGCGGCGCCGTAAGTTCGAAGTTTACATGTATATATATGTATGTACATATATATGTATGTATTTAATTTGAGTAATGTTTATGTCATTTTTCACCACTTTCATTGTCTGTCTTAAGCAGATCTCACTTGTAAATGAGTATTTGAGGCTCAATGTGACTTATCTGTTTAAGTAAAGGTTGAATAAATATGTATCAACAAATATAACATTATTTTGGTTCTTTGTGTAAAAAAAAAGTAAAAAAGTAAAGAGTTTTAAAAAATCTACAGCCACTACAAAACACAGTTTATGTGATGGAATTTTTACATGACCTTTTATGTAATATATATGTACATATACATAAAAAAGGAGAAAAAGGCACAGGCAAAGGAGAATGTTCAAAAAAGTAACAAGATCATCTATTTAGGTTGTGTGTTCTTTTCCAGCTCTTCTTCTTCTAACATGTTAGTGATGCTTAGTAAAGTGCTTAATGTAGCACTAGCACCACTAGCTGGTAAGAGGTGTTGATATTAATGATCCGCTCACTAATGATGAACTATCCATCCACTAAAGGGGAACTAATGTGCACTGTGGAGACAGAAATAAAGCTGTCCCACCAAAACCGGCCTAAATAAGGCACAATAGGGCCCTAAAAGACATAAACCTGTGCATAAGGTGTTAGGTTGGCTCCCTCTGCTGGCCCTTGTCTGTTCCCCTTGTGTTGCCTCCTGCCTGTTCTCCTGTGTTTAGTTT
>JARVGV010000350.1:21717164-21733548 GCA_031762435.1 Hypsolebias longignatus | reverse complement strand
GCCGCCGAACCGGGGGGGGGGGGGCTTCATGTGAAAACCACACGTCTAATTTGACGCCGAGCCTTCAGACCTAATTTCCTGCTCATGTGCGAAAACTGCAATTTACAGCAGCACGAGCTTCTGCTCCCCGCTGCTTAAACCTTGCTCAATAAAAACAGTAGTTTGAATAAAAGAAAGCCCAATTAGTGCCTGCTGACTGTGCACTAGTTCCAATCAGCTCGCTAGCAGTGGGATAATTAGCACTTGGCCAGAGTGGCCTCTTTTCCTGCCGTTTTCTCACTGGCAGCCATGCTTAGCTGGAGATCTGAGACATGATATGTTCCTTGCTACCAGCAGTCGCCCACAGACTTCACTCATATTCCTCATTAACCCTCCCCTGATGCTTTTAGCTCCTAGGCTAATCCAGACTTCAGATTAAGGTTAAAATGCTAATAATCTACGCTTGCTGACTGGAGGATATTCAGCAGCTGACAGATTGAAACAACCTCATTTAACCAGTATAATTATCGTTTTTTCTAGACTCATGGTTTGTTTCCACTGATTTTGTGTTCTTTGTCTGAATTTGACTAAATTAAAACTACACAAGTGCCAGAGGGGGAATTGCAAGGTGGTTCATTTTCTCAACATAAAAAGACATTTATTTCCCTGAAAAATGACGCATTCAAAACTCTTTGCTCATTTAAAAAAATTTAACAACATTTTGGCGATGTTAAAAAAGCAGAAATTGTGACGCTGACTTTGAGAAAAATAAAACTATAGTGGGTTGTAAAAGTATTTGCCTCATTTGCCATCTTTGTGTTTTGTTGCCTTACGAGTAAAAAGGACCTAAAGAAGAACATAAAAGGAATTCTGGAAAATTTGCATAATTAATTTATGCATCATAACTATCCATCCATTATCTTTACCTGCTTCTTCTAACCTTCAGAGGATCTACAGTGTTGAACCTCTGCTCCACTTTCAAATCTCTGGAAGACTCAAAGTTCTTTACGTCAAGCATTTGTGTATATTTTGCTCCATCCATCTTATCTTTAACTCTGGCCAGTTTCCCTGCTGATGAAAAACGTCCCACAGCATGATGCTACCACCACTGTGCTGCGGTTTCCAGGTGTAGTTCTAAGCATAAATACAGGCGTTTGCTCTTTGTCAGACTTGGTGTTGTCTTCAAGAGCCAAACAGTTGAATTTTATGTTCATCTGACAACAGCAGCTTCCTCTACATGTTTGGAGAGCTTCCAGTATGCATTTAGGCAAAGTATAAACATTTCAGGCTTGTATTTATTTATTTTTGTTTGTTTTTGTTTATCTCAGCCCTGAGATCTTAGATACAGACAGGCAAAATGAGTTGGACTTTTCCTTGGAGATGGGGTGAGAAGGTCAGTTATTCCAGAGAGACTCAGAGTAGAGCCTTTGCTCCTCCACACTGACGAGAGGCGCCGTCTGAGGTGATTTGCTCACCTCCCTGGTGTTTTGGTCATGTTCAACTGAGAGGAGACCCCAGGAAATACCCAGGACACACCGGAGAGACTAAGTGATGACATGTGAATGTCTTGGAATCCTGGAAAAGCTGGACGAGGGGTCTGTGGAAAGAGATGTCTGGGCATTCCTGCTCAAGCTGTTCCATGACCTGACTCTGGTACAAGCAATGGATGGATTGATGGATGGATGGATGGATGGATGGATGAGTGGGTGTATAGTGTGGATAGGATGGATGGACAGGATGGATGGATGAATGGGTGGGTGGATAGTGTGAAAGGATGGATGAATGGATGGGTGGATATTATGGATGGATGGATGGATGGATGAATAGGTGGGTAGATAGTGTGGATAGATGGATGGATGCATGGATGAAAGGGTGGGTGATATCATGGATGGATGGATGGATGGATGATGGATGATGGATGGATGGATGGATGGAAGGATGGACGATGGATGGATGGATGGCTGGATGAATGGGTGGGTGGATATTATGGATGGATGGGTGGATGGATGAGTGGGTGGGTAGATATTATGGATGGATGGATGAATAGGCAGATGGATAGTGTGGATAGATGGATGGATATCATGGATGGATGGATGGATGGATGAATAGGTGGATGGATGAATGGGTGGATGGATGAATGGGTGAGTGGATACCATGGATGGATGGATGGATGGATGGATGGATGGATGGATGGATGGATGGATGGATGGATACCATGGATGGATAGATGAATGGGTGGATGGATGGATGGATGGATGGATACATGGATGGATGGATAGATGAATGGGTGGATGGATGGATGGATGGATGGATGGATGGATACATGGATGGATGTGTGGGTGGGCCTGTCTGTCTGTCTGTAAGTGTTAAAGCTTCAAAGCAAAGTGGATGAATGCAAACGACACTGTTAGAATTAAAACAAGTGTATTTTCCCCTTTAAGTGAATTAATCTGGAGTGTGTGTCTCTGTATCACCATCGTTCTTCTAGTAGTCCAACACTGGGTGTCACCTCTGATCCTGGCTCTGTCCACCATGCTTGCTGAAGCTCTCTCTCCAGTGAAATGATATAGATGTGTTTTGTGTTGGTGTAAACGAGCGTGGTGCCGTCTTCCCACTTCCACTCCTTCCTGCAGCAACACATGATGTGTCATGAGGTTCTCACAACAGTGGCAGACCACGGAGGCTGCGTCAGAATCCATGAATTTATGGCTACATTCTCCAATAAGATTGCCTCTGAATTTATGCAGTCTGTTCCTGTCACAGTGAGACATCATTTCCAGCAAGATCGTTAATCATCTCGTGTGTTTGACAGGTGAAGCCTCAGCATGTCTCTCTCTCTCTCTGTGTGTGTGTATGTGTGTGTTCATTACTCTGTGTTTTCTTAGCCTGGCATTTATTCAGCGACAGACATTGGGCCCTCACTGATGGTGGGTGTCACGCTCCGGCTCCTTGGCTCAGACCCCTGCATTAATGAGGCTGCCATCGCGGCCTGAACACTTTGTTGCTTCAGCTCCCCGTGTGCCTTCCCACACCAGCCCGTGCACATCACTGCCCATTGTTTCTTGTTCACAAATAAAGCAGGAATTAATTAGCCACTTGGCACAGCTCCCCTCCGTTCAGCTCTGAGGGCCCACTCTGGCTGCTGAGACTGAGATGATCGGCCACCGCAGACTGATTCATGCCGTTTTACATTGTGTCTCCATGCAACAGCAGAACAAGCAGGACTGTTTTACCTGAACTGTGTCTCATCAGACTAAAGTTCATCCCCCTGAGATCATCCTTTTAGCTCGTCCTTCAGTCCAAAAATCTCCGGTTTAACTGAGGTGAACAAGACGGAGCCGGTTGTTTGGACCGATTGATCTTTTATTGTAAAACTGTGAACACTGCATCACAATGTGGCGCGCAATAACGTCTGCTTGATTTTAGAACACAAAACACAAATCTGACACTTGAAATGGAACATTGTGACACGTGAGCCAACTCTCTCGTGATTGTTGCACTTAAAAAAAAAAAACCTGCCAACACCATCTCATAAATAAAACACACCCATCGCACACGCACAAACAGGTAGTCGTGTTCACACTGTCACTTCGGCGCTGTTAAATTTAGCCGCAGTGCTTTAGCAGGTGTAACAAATGTCTGAGTCCTGGGAGGTGTTCCTGCAGATCAGAGGCGCTGCTTTCTGCGTCTGATTACTTGTCTGCTGTCATGGAGCTCTGCCTCGCTGCCTCTTTCTCTTTTTATTTTTCCCCATGGCAGCCACAGGGGACCATCACTGCCTCTCTTATTCTTTGTTTAGCTTGTGATTCACTTGCAATGTTGCAGCCTACCCTCAGCACTTATTCTTGGCCTGCATGCGTCAATTAAGGCCAGTAAAAGCTTTTGACCAAAAAGCACCAACAATTGCACTTAACCGGATTTTCTTTTGGACTGGGATCGTGTCAGCTCCAGTACCTCTGCTGTAAATGCAAAATGAACTATCTTCCTTGTCCACACTGGGTCCATGGGAGATGAAAACTGCTTTTGAAGGAATGTGAGTGACTGTATTTGGGGGCTCTTTTTGAATCAACTTTCACTAAGCTGCTCAGTTTTCAACTGACGTGTTCTTTTGTACCACGTGAACTCCTGACTGAAGTAATTTGTCTCTTTCATTGTGCCGCTCTTCCTTTCTTTCCTCTCTCCACCTTACCAAACTCTCTCACTCTGTCCTGTCTCTGCCCCAGGGGACACCATACAAAGGATGAGATCTGCTCCGTTTCCAACCCCTGCAGAATTGGACGCATACGCTAAGAAGGTCGCCAACAACCCCCTCACCATCAAGATCTTTCCCAACAGCGTCAAGGTCCCCCAGCGAAACCACGTGCGCAGAACGGTCAACGGCCTGGATACGTCAGGCCAGCGCTACAGCCCTTACCCCCCCTCTCAGGCCAGTGCCAAGACAGGACTCCTCGCCATCGTCAAGGTGCCCATGGTCAAAAGTATCATAAAGGATTTTGATGGTAGCCGGGCTCGCTTGCACTCTGAAGTCATTATGAACCCTCCGACCGGACTCTACCAAGTGGCTTCAACTAGCACTTTAACCCACCACCAAAAGAGCGCACCCCTTCCACCACAGGACCTGCCTCAGACTTTGCATATACCCCTCCCTCAGCAGCAGAGTCTCAGACACCTGCCCCCTTTTGCCCAGCACCCTCAGGGCTTACCCAGACTCCAGACTTTGTCTCAGCACCCAGGTCTCAACCACCTGCAGGGACCGCCCACTGTCCTGCTTCAGCAGCAACAGCACCTTCAGCAGCAGCCGCTCGGCCTGCAGGGGGGCAGCAAGCTGCCTGATGACGAAGCTCCACCCAACGTTACCGTGTCTACCTCAACCATCCCACTCTCCATGGCTGCTGGGCTGCACCAGGGCCGGCAGCCTGACCTGAGCACAATCGTGCATCAGCTCAACCAGTTCTGCCAAGCTCGGGTCCAAGGCACGGGGGCCACCTCCATGTGCGAGGGCCAGATCGCCAACCCCAGCCCCATAAGCCGCAACCTGCTTATCAGCGCATGCTCCAGGGTGTCCATGCACAGTAACCCTGCCACTCCTGGCTTCCCGCCACACAACTGCATCATCGGCCCACAAGAAAAAGCCACAGCCCCGATGGGGGCCCACCCCCCACTCGGTACAACTGCTGTGAACCACTTGCCTTCTAACCACACAGATCCGAAGCAACAGCATCAACACCTGCAGCAGCATCTTCACTCACAGCAGAATCATCAGCAGCAGCAGCAGCTCCAGCATGGCACGCTTCAGCACCAGAAGATGCGCTCCTGGAGTCACCATCAGTTGGTCCATGCCCCCCACCTTCAGAATGGTGGGATGCATCTTTGCAAGCAGCCTTGCAGAGACCCATCCTTCAGTTTTAAAGGCATGGGCTACCCTGCAGAGGTGTGTGTGGGTCAGTCGTACTCACTGAAGCCTCCCGTGGAGAGGCCCACCCCCTCCCCTCCTGTCAACAACACCATGCCTGGTCCCATGGCCCACTACACTAACAGTCACTACTTTCAGTCCCACATTTGGAGCAGCAGCATCCTACCCACACCCAACAGTGACAGCTCTGGGTCTCAGGACGTAGCCATGTCATTCCACGGGGCGGGCCACGGGGGGTGTACCGCACAGGACTGTGGGCTACCCGGAGCTCCCCATTACATGCTCGGAACAAGCTCCTCCATGTCCTCTTGTGGCCAAACTAATCTGATGCAAACGGCGGATTACATGGGTGGGGACTTCCAGACGCCCTACTTCCGTGATCAGAATCTCGGGTTGATGGCTAAGATGCACAGGCCTCCTATGAGCAGGGTAGGTCCAGAGGCTGGAGACGGCAGAACCGCTCTCATCCAGCACCCAGGGTACAGATAAGCTATGGCCTTGTCTCCACAACTGTTATCATCACTCTTTGTTTAGTCTTAAGAAAGGAAACTCAATGGATAACCTAAAGGACATCAAGTATTAAAGAGGGTAAAATAATAATATATTTAATGCAGAACAGTAGTTTTTTTTCCTGTTTGTTTTATCTTGCAAGTGATCAATTACTGCTCTTGGTTTTGTGTATGAGTGCTTTTACTTGTCTCTGTAGGTGGCTTTTTCAACTGAAAGCATGTGTGTGTGTGTGTGTGTTTATACGTCTGTACTGATCCCTGCTTCTTCCTAAGTCATTCTTTCTATTTCTGTGCCTGGATCAACAGATCCTGTTATTTTTACTTTAGATCTGTAAGTAAAGTTTGTTTTGCATGTTAAAAAAAAAAGAGGTAAAACGTATTCCTCCCAGAAAAGCAGCTACATCTGCTGATGGTGGAGCTTTTATTATTTAATTTCACTGGATAATATACTGTAAGGAATTCTGGGCTACGACTAGTTTGAATGGACTTCGTTATGACGGGAACGCTTGGATCAAATACAATCACTGTTGCCATCAGACAGGGGCTATAGAAGCATACAGTATGCACATGTAAACTGAGGTTTTATTCTAATTTATCCTACGTATGTATAATAGGACTATGGAAGATTCATTCCACTCAGTTTGTTTAGGAAGCATGTAATCAAGTTGTATATTGTAAAATAGCAGTGGGTTGGGGGTGGGGGGTATTTTTTGTCCAAAAGGTCTGTTCTGCTTTTAATGCTGCAATGAATTCAGGTTAAAAATAATCATTTTAGCCATTGTTACAATTGGCAACAGGATTGTGAAATGCTAAGGACAGAAAATAATAGGTTGACTCTCCTTCTTTTAAATCAATGGTTCCTAACCCTGATCCCTGAGGAACACCATCCTGCACATTTTAGTTGTTTCCCTGCTTTGACACAGCTGATTTGAATGAATGGGTGATTAACAGGCTTCTGCAGAACACGGGGAAGTAATTAAATCACTGAATCAGGTGTTAGAGCAGGGAAACAACTAAAACATGCAGGATGGTGTTCCTCAGGGACCTGGGTTGGGAACCACTGCATTAACTAAATACTTCAGGAAGAAGTTGTGCCATGATCTCTCTGTCCTTTTTGGCTCGTTCTTGTGTCAAACACAAATGTTACTTGAATGTTGAGATTTTTTTTAATTTTGAGGATTTGCAGGTATCGGAAGAGATTTGTTTGCTTTGAGAACGAAGGAATAAGTGTTTAGTAAGGTGGGGTGGAATCTAAAGCCAAGCCAGTGTGTTAACGCTGAGTGTAGTTGATGATGATGATTCTGAGATGAAGTCTGCTTGAAAAAGGCCAAATTGATCACTTGCAAGATCACCTGGAGGTCTCAGTTTAAAGTGAAACAGCAAATGCATTGTTTATTTTCTTGTACACTGGCTTACCTACTAGACTACTGTAACTTTTAATGATTGTGTGAGTGAACGTTGCCCACTGACATGGGCACAGGAAAAAACGAGCGTGTGTGCTTGTGTGTGTAACACGACACTGATGTTTTGTTCACCAAACTCCCCAACAGCCCTTAAAAAGCCTTAAATGTTTGGTCCTTGGACTTTCCTGTGACAATGAGCATGGTTCAATAAAGAAAAACCCAAATAATGAAACGAGATGGTAAAGATATACACGAACAGCAATTCCCGATTTTATTTTTTCGTCTTTTTTTTAATTTTTATTTTTTATGAAGATTTGATTCACGGTGAGCAATTCCTTAAATATTTCTTCTGGAGTGAACAAGAAAGAAGAGTAATAATTTGTAATTATATATTTTTAGCAATGTGTAGTTACTCAGCTGTAACTCTTTTTTTTGTTTGTTTGTTTATTTGTTCCCCAGTTTCAAAGCTTCAGTTTGCAGTTGTGACTATTTATGATACTTGATTTGCTCGTTATTTAAATTTTATTTTCCTCTTTGTTTCTTGTACTATTGCTGTGAAAATGGAAGAAGGTTCACGGGCCGTTCTTTTGGTGTCATTCTGTACGACAGGTAAGAGGCAAGAGCGTGAGAGTTGTGCTACTCTTTTTGTAATATTGTAATAATAAAATAAAGTTCTAATTTATGCTTTGAAAGGCCTCAGAAATTTTTATGTTCAAACAAGCGAAGCACAAAATTTTAGGTGGCAAAGCAACACGTCAAAAGGCCCACATGACCCACGTGTCATCAGTAGCTGTGTCAGCCGGCGGTTGTTCCTCCGACTGCTCTTCTGCCGTGCCCTTCATCCAGGCCTGCCTCCACCTCATGGCGAGAGGAAGCAGAGCAGACGATGCAAGCTGTGAAATCTGCAGGACTTTGCGGCTGCAGTAGCTTTAGCTCGTCTGGCTGTGATGAAAATGAGACTTGGATAAAGGGCACGCAGCAGGAGAGCAGGATCAGCACCTTTTGTGTTCACTATTGCTCCATCACGGAGTTTAAGCCACGATGCAGCCTCCTCTGCAGAGGACGTGCAGCTCACATGCAGAAACCGCCCGTTTGGATTAAAGGATTTCATCTGCAGCTTGTTGTTTCACTTGTTACAGCATACATTAAATCTGTTTAATTCTGTTATATCAATCAGACGCACACACACACAAAAACAAGTTTGTTCTCATCACTGCTCTGATCACTGGATTTGTTTCCGTTTTGAATGGATTTACATAAAATCAGGGACCATAGCTGGGAAAATTGTCCATTTGTTTGTTCAACAGAACACTTTGATAACATTGATCATCTTGTTGATCATCCCCCAGCTGAGCAGCCATGGTGAAACTCTTTTAGGCATAATACAGGGGCCTCATCTCTGTGGACTCAGGTGATTCCCTCAACCCACTGCTGCCCTTGAAAAGGACTCTCAGGCTCCTCCCTGTGGATAAAAGTGGAAAAGTTACAAACACAACATCACTGTCTTGTGTCTTCACAGACAAGTCCTGATGGATGTTTCTGTACCTCTGTTTTTTATTGTGTGAGAGGTATCTGAATCGAGCTGCAGGGTCCCGTTGCAGCAGCCCGGGTCCTCGTTGATTTTGGACAGGTTGGTGTTCCATTTGTCCCAGTTGACTTCCTCGACTCTGAAAAGACGAGAGCAGCAGTGACTGTCCGCTGAGTGACTCATCAGTCGGCTGTCACAGAATGAGTGGAGCAAAGTGCTGGCCCTCATCATCACACAGCTGCAGCTCACGTTCATCCTGCACGACTAAACCTCCGTCTCCTTTCTCCATGTCGGGTTTTGTTGAACCCGACGGAGGTAAAACTTTGGAAGCAAAAACCCAACATGCAGGTAAGATGAGAAACATTGATGAGGCCCTCAGAACATCCTCATTTCTCCTTTAACATATGAGACTGACCTGCAGATTGTTGCACTGACTGAATCACAAGTAAAGTTTATGTAGCACGACTGAGACCAGGAGAAAGACGTGTACATGTTCTACACCAAGAACTAAAAAATGTGGCTCTTTCATTACATTTTGCACGAGAGTAGAGCTTTTTTTAAAATCACAACAAGAAACCAGCTAATATTAATACACATAAACTGTTTATTTTAAAGTACAAGTATAAGAAAATTTATTGATTTATAAATTATATATAATGAGCAGAGCATTAAATCAGTGGTTATTTCTTAGATATCACGTTAGATTTCCAAATAATGTCCATCTTTTAAAAGCCTGAACTAAATATAATTTAATTTAATTTTTTTGGTTATCAATGAACAAGTCTTAAGTATTATTAAACATGTACTCAATAACCTTTATAGCCTTTAAGCTAATGTACAGTTCATGTCTCCAGATGGGCTTTAAGATTAGATACAGATGAACCAAAAGAAGAATAAAAGGAAAGCACATCACTTGCCTCCTTTCATGACTGTTTTAATGTAAGATGGCTGCCACAGTCACATTTCATGAGTTGTGTTATTGCTCAAAGTTTGTGTTGAGCACAGCTTTCAGCTACTGTCACATCAAATTTTAGCTCAGTATCTGCACAACTGACTGAACTATAGGCCTTTATTTTAATTTTGATTAGTTGTGAAGGCCATCTTGATCAGGGGTGGCTCCACATTTACGAAGTTGCAGATGTACATCCAGCAATTATTTCTGAAAGTTTCCTTCAGTTCGGTCCAGTGGTTCGTGAGATGTTTAATTAACAGACACACAGGGTTGACATCACCGATTAAAACAAAATATTTGGGCAAAGATTTTGCCAGATGTTTAGTGCTTGGAGAATGTGTTAGGGATGATCAGCTACTAGCGATGGGTTTGTGATCGTTTGATTTGCAAGAAGCTGAAGGACTAGAATGAGCACCAGAGAGGGTGGTAGTGGAGTGACAGTGTTATCAGGCAGTTGCCAGAGCATTGAACGGTCAGTTGAAACACTAAGTAAAGGTCAGTAGACACAGAGGACGTCTCACATTAGACGAATTACCAGCACTTGATGGAGTTTGATAAAGGTCATGTTGCGTCTGGTGGTACTCCAGTTTCCTCCCACAGACAGAAAACATACGTTAGACTGATTGGTAACTCTAAACTGTCTCTAGGTGTGAGTGAGAGCGTGAATGGTTGTTTGTTTGTCTCTATGTGTCCTTGTGATGGACTGGAGACCAGTTCAGGGTGTCCCCCACCTCTCACAGTGATAGCTTGATATGGGAACCAGTGACCCCCGCAACCCAAAAAGGAAGAAGCGAGTAAAGATAATGGATGGATGGATATTTGGCATGTGGGGCACTCAGATGTTACCAGCGAGTGAGTTAGAGCACCCACACAAGTTGTGAGGGTTCTGGTTGCCCAACACAGACCACACCAAGGCAGGATTGTCATATTTTGCTCCAGGCGCTACAGAACCCCATGATATCTGCACCTGCCACCCAGACACAGGTACTGAACTCTTTAGGACACACCATGTTTGTCCACATTGTGTCTTGATGGTTGGCACCAGCCAGACAAAACGTTCACCCTCCTGTAGGCTGTCAACAACACCAGAGCAGAGATGTCTGGGTTTGGACTGGTGCCATGATGAGGAGACATGGACTGATCTCAGAATCTCAGTTCTGCATCAGCAGAAATGACCACTGTGTGTCTGTTCATGGTGACACTGAGAAATTAGGAGCAGTCCTGCCAACGTGCCTGAACAGTTAACATTATTCTCTGTTTGATCTGATGGTGTGATCACGAGATCTCTGACTGGACCTGAAAGGCACACCTGAAGCACCGGCGGCGGTCAGTTCCTAGAGCGGTGTTGAGGTTTTTCTCCACCCCACAGCGAAGCCCCTTCTTCAGACAGCAGTGCAGCCGTTTCTCCATGTCCAGGATGGTGACTGCCCTCTGAGAACGACCACAGCACCCGATTAAACCAACGCTCCCTTTAATGAACACCAGCATGAGCACAGATCTCTCACCTGCAGCTTCCAGATGCTGGCGCTCTCCTTGGTGATGTTTTCAACAGTGCGGTTCATGAGCGCAATGAGCATGTTGAGCAGCAGGATGTACGTGAGGATGATGTATCCGATGAGCAGCACGTAGAAGACCTCCCCATACTGGAAATCTTGGGCGAACTCCATGTCGCCCATGCCGATGGTGAACTTGAAGAGCTCCAGGATGGTGTAGGAGATGTTTCTGAAGGTGGGTTTGACACACTCCTCATTAGGTGCAACAGCATCAAAAAGTGTTCTGCCCTTCGTTGTTTTGTTCACCACAGGAGGCTCTATGAGCAGCGTTACCACCGCTGCAACAGGAGAAACAAACCAGTTTGTATTAAACCACCACATTTCCTTCCAAGCTGAACGTGAGCTGGTTGAACCAATATGTTATTGTCACAGTATAAATTAAAGATTGAGCTTCTTTTTTTTAAAGGATCACATATCGACCATTGATTTCTATCAGAAAATCATAATCAGTCTTTATTGTCATTGCACAAAAGCACAGCAAAAGTGCATTTCAGAGCAGCCTGTCCAAAGAAACACAAACAACCAAACAACATAGACATGGGAAGACAGGGTGTCTGAGGCTGCAGCCTCATGAGAGGCGCTGCCTTTTATTCGTTAGATAACAAAAAAGGAACATGAGGGAAAGAAGAGGTAAAAAAAAAATCATATCTCATACTGTATCCCTGTCAGGACACAGTGAGAAGTTGTTTTTCAGATTTGTTGATATGCCAGGTAACCACCAACTACAAAAAGCAGAAATCCTGTTATCATAAATCCAATTATGTACGTGTCTTCAAAATCCTCGACTAACAATATGGACAGACACACGATATTCCACAGCCCCAGGAATCCATCGTGTATTTGGCTGCAAGTGTCCCGTCGGGGCAGGAGGGCTCTCCTTCGCCCTGTCTTCTCATTGAGAAAATTTGATCAATTGGTTGAGAGACCAGCTGACCAGATCCATAATATACAATTCGGAAAACATGCAAAGAGAGGCTCCAAAAGGTTTGCAGGGCAAAGAGCAGAAGCAGGGGAAGGAGCGGGAGGAGAAAAAGTGTAGCCTTCAACAAGAGCAAGAAGGAAAAAATAAATAATTTTTAAAAAATGCCAGCGTTTTAAATCAAGTTAATCTTCTGCTGAGAAATGACAGCTGTTCTTGTCACACCTTGAAAATAACTACAGAGTATGTTTGTGAATGACTCTCAGCTACTACCACACCATATTTTAGTTTAATTTATGTAAAAACTGAACAAGTCAGAGCCACTTTTGTGTTGGCTAAAGTCAAAAATGGTGGTGGGTGATAGATATTTGTACCTGCTGAGAATCCAAAGAGGAAGACAATGTAGACAAAAAGAAAACGCAGGATATCGCTGAGGATCATCTGCGAAGAAAACAGAAGACAGCTGATCTCAGATCAGAGTCCACCATGATTTCAGCCGTAGTAGAGTTCAAAGGTCAGCTACCTTCTGAATCATGACGCTGTAGATGCCCATGTGTTCGTAACCCCTGGAGTAGTAAAGCATGTTCACCCAGCTGAGCGCCAGGCACACCACCAAGAAGCTGAGGTACTCCTGCCACCCCCACAGGTACAGCCCAGCTGAGACTAGGAACAGGAAACCCTGCACAAAACTATCAACAGCAGGGACACCACAAGGCTCTGTGTCAGGTTACTTTAGTTATGATAAACATATGATCAAGTAAGAATTTCAGAAAGCCTTTTAGATCTTAAATGGCTTTATAATGTAAAAAAAAAGGTACTCTTTACAATAACGTTCCCCTTATAGATGGCTAAAACATTGTTTATATACATCATTAAATTCCTCTATAAACACAAAATAAATCACTAATAATTGTTTATTATACATTAGTTAAGGGTGACAGAGAGACAAAACTGACCGGTTTCTTACCAAATAGCAAGCCAAATCTGTTGTATTTCATCTAGAGTATTAAACATCTCAGAAAATTAAACATTACTATTAAACATTTCAGAATACAGACTAATAGAGTATTGTACTTTATCACTGTATTATAAGTATCTAACTAATTTTATATCCTAAAAAATTAAGTTTACAAATGCTTATTGTGCTTACAAGGTAGTAACTTACCGGTAGTCTGGAATGTTTAATATTTAATAATGTTTTTTAATAATAATACAGTATATTTAATAATAACTCTAGATGAAATATGTAGGTGAACAGATTTGGCTCACTATTTGGCAAGAAACTGGTCAGTTTTGTCTGTCACCCTTAATCAATGCATAATAAACAATTATTAATATTTATGAAATGTTTATAGAGGAATTAATAACATATCTATAAACTATTTATTAGCCATCTAGGAGGGGAGCCTTAATGTAAAGTGGCACCAATTGTTTTCCTGTTTTTTTTTTTTTTTTTGTTTTGTTTGTTTGTTTTGTATTGGCAGTAGAACTGCTTCTGTATACTAGTGCTAATTTATACATCAAAACATGCAGTTTATTCAGTTGATGGCTGCTAAAACTTGTGTTTTTGTTCCTTTTACTTCAACTTAATTCACAATTCATTTTTCTCAACAAAAAAAAAGGCATTAAAATCTCTTCAGTTCTTTCAAGAACATTGTTCTCCTACAAATCTGCTTCAGCAAACTTTCTCTGTTTCTGTCTTCTTGTGCCCCATACTTTTACTTTTTAGCTACCATTCTGCTGTTGACTTCTTAGCTAGCCTTTTGCCACTTTTAGCTTTTGGCTAACCTTTTGTAACTTTTGCCTTTGCTTCTTCTGCAGTCTTTTGCTTCTTTTAGCTCATAGCTAGGCTTTTGGTGATTTTAGATAACAGCTGTTGAGAATGAGAAAATCTAATTGTTCTTGTGCTTCTGACAACAAATCATGTTTGAAAAAAAAATAATAATAATAATACTCACAAGAGAATCTCATAATACCCATCAACCAGCAGTGTCTTTATCTTTGGCCGTTTCCTACACATGTCTACAATCTATGGATTTAGACATGTTTTAATGAGTGTCATCATGACAGCAACATTTACACTAATGTTAATATGAGCAGTAACATGTGCACGTACCCCAATGACAAAGAAATAGATGTTTGCTAGAGTGATCAGCAGTTGGCCTGAAATATACAGGTACCCCACGACGTTGTTCTCAGGGGTAAAGGGTGGCTGTGGACACAGAGGAGACATCAGGACGAGTCAGTCTCAGAGACAGATCTGTTGATCAGTGTGTGAAAACCACCTTGCTGCTCTTCTTATTGTAGGCTACAGCAGTGAAGACGATCAGGTACACAAGGTAAGCCAGGAAGTTGAAGAGAAACATCCGGCCTGCAAACCTCTGCCACTTCTCCTCCAGGAGCCGGCTCAGCAGCTCCGTCTCCAGCATCTTGTGACGGTTCTAAGAGAAGACGCAAGTTTGAGTGGAAGACAGAAGCTTCGGCCGCTCCAACCGGACTCGTAAAGATCAGGAAGCTCACAGGGATGTCGCTGCCGTAGGTCAGGATCTCCAGGACAGAATTGTTCTCGTACGAGTCGACCGAGGCCAGGTCATACAGGTAGCAGTGGACGGGTCCGTACACCCACTCGGTGAATTTACGGGACAGATGTTTGTTCTGACTCTCCTGGAATTCTCTTCTCAGGATGTGTGAAAAAACCTGCAGAAAAAAGAGGAACTCTGTCTCTGAGAGAGATTGAAACCCAACTCTGTTATGTGTCAGAAAGCCTTGCAGAACATTTCATAACCCTCTGTGGTGTTCTACCTCAGTCTTGCCGGTCTTTGCAGCCAGTTTGAGGGGAGTCAGTCCGTTGTGGTTCTCAATGTCCTCCAGCTTTAGCTTGGGGTGCAGTCTGTTGGTGGTCCGGAGGATCTGGTCGTAAATGTCAGTTATAAACTTGGTGTTCTCCTTTGATTTGTTAGATTTGTTGACCGCCACCATCACCAGGGCGTGCAGCACCGTGTTGCCCTGAGAGTCTGTCAGCTTAGCGTCGGCTTTCTGGTACTGGTTGTCCATCAGGTATTCCACCACGTCGGGCTGGTTTGTGCAGGCTGCCAGAGACAGGGGCAGCTCACCTGGAGACAGAGCGGACAGTTTCAGGAACATCTCTGTCCACAATCAGTTGGAAACTCAAGCTCGTTCAACCGATGCATGCTTTACTAAAGTCTGGCCTCAGAGGACTGGCAGTGGCTGAAAGATCTGATCAAGCAGAAGTTATTTTAGAAGAAAGAACTGGTTCTTTTGACGACGACGGATGGATTGGTGCAGCTTCCGCAGTACTGCTGGCTCTGTGCTGTTCTGTGGTGGTGAAGAGAGAGCTGCTCTGTTTGCCTGTTGCTCTACATTCCTACCCTCACTCTGGGCAGTGACTGAAACAATGAGATTGTGGATACAAGCGGTTGAAAGGAGTTTCCTCTGCAGGGTAGCTGGACTCTCCCTTAGAGATAGGGCGAGAAGTTCAGTTATCAGGAGAGACTGGGAGTAGAACCGCTGCTCCTCTACATCGAGAGGAGCCAGTTGAGGTGGTTCAAACATCTGGTAAGGATGCACCTTTGGATGCCGCTCTAGAGAGGTTTTCCAGGCATGTCCGACTTTGAGGACGACGCCCTGGGAAGACCCAAGACACGCTGGAGAGACTGTAGAATTGTTTGAGTCACAATTTTGTTATCTCTTAGTAATTTTGATTACCTGGTTCTGACAGAGCAAAAACAAAAGTTTTTAACTTTAACTCCATTAAGAACTGTTTATTTAGCTGAATATAACTCTGCTCAGACTGTTCTTTGATTCTCACCAATCAATATCGTGACCCCTGTGGGTCCAACCAGCTCTCAAACATTCAGAATAAACGTTAAACCAAAGTGAAACTGTACTGTAATCCACTTTGATCAATAAAAATCAGACAAAAGGAACATTTACTTACAAAAAAGACGATAGAAAAAAATGTAGTTCATTTTCAGAATTTAAAGAACAAAATAAAGAACAATATAATAAAGATAAAATAAGAACAATAAGATCATCAGAGACTCTACTTCCTCAGACGGCTGAGACGAGCTGGTCTGAGAAGCTCAGTCCTCACCTCCTTCTACAGGT
>JARVGV010000350.1:21654026-21686947 GCA_031762435.1 Hypsolebias longignatus | reverse complement strand
CCCCCCCCCCCCCCCCCCCCCCCCCCCCCCCCCCCCCCCCCCCCCCCCCGCAGAGGAGCTCTTCTGGACAGAACTGTGCAAGCGCTGACTCTCGCAAATCATCCTAAAAGGGCTAAAACACACACGCACATGCAGAGAGCTTCCAGCGTCACACAGGCCTGTTGGGAGAGATTTATCCATCAAACCATTATCCTAACTGGCCTTCCTGCTCACATGCACATGTATATAAATAAAACTTCAGAGCAGACTCAAACACAGCCCAACTCAAACAAATCTGCCGTTTCATCACTGAAAAACCATTTTGGTTTTTTATGACTGTGACAAAATGTCAGCTGTGTTAGAATTTAGATGCTTTAATAACTCAAAGCCCCTCAATCATTTATGAACGTGAACCGCTCAAGGAGTTTTAGCAAACTACCTCTTCATCCTAAACTTTGATTTGTTGAACACAGTTTTGTTTTACAACCCTCTTGGGGCAGACATATATGAGATTAAATAGTCCCAGGGATTAAAGCAGAAAAAATATTTTGAATGAAAATGTTTCTACTCCTAGAGGCCTCATCAACATTCTTGATGACCTTAGTGAAAGTACACAGTATATAGTACTGTGTACTCGACCTTAGTGAAAGTACACAGTATAATGTTCTCTACTGAAGCATTGAAGTTGTAAGAAGACTACTACCTGCACCATCTAGATTCTCAAGACTAATGGGCTTCTGAAGGAAGAGCCGGGGTTTTGAACGACTTTTCTGTAGTTTACTTTAATATGTTAGTGTTTTTAATGGAGGGGTTGTCAGACATATTTTTTAAAACTACAGCACAAGAAGTCTTGCCAGATCTAAAATGAAAATCATAAACATATTTAAAAAAATGTCAGTTACTGTATACTAACAGGATTTCAGCTCATGTAGTAATTTAATACTATTTATTGTATTTGATCATTTATTGAATTACATTTCTCTCAGTACAGTTACCTCTCAGGACAATTCTAAATATAATTAAGATTAGCTCGTCCAAACAGCCACAGCACCTTGTTGTTGTTAAAACACTGTGTAGATTTTACATACAGAGTTAGATTTTAGATACAAAAGTCCTGGGGAAGTCAGGGACATTGTGTGGGAGGAGGCAGTGGAGTGATGGTGTATCAGTTCTGGGACCTCTCCCAGCCGTAGTGAATTCGTTACATGCAACACATAAGTTTAATATAGGGATGCATGATATTATTGGCAAGGTATCGGTATTGGCCAATATTTGCTTATAATATCGGACATCGGCCGTTCCATCAAAATATCTCACTGATATAAAAAGGTACAGATTTGCACTGTTTGAGTGTTTTCATTGTGTTAGAGAGAGAAAATCTCATTAATTAATTTGACATTAAACATAATCCAAGTTAAAGTGTTGCATCATTTTCAGTCCTCTTTTAGCATCTGCATTCGGCAGCAGGCCACATGGACAAAGACCATGTAGTATAATATATTTTAATTCCACAGCAGAGAAACCTACGTAGTCTCTGTAAGTAGGTTTAGGGAAAAAATATTGGTGTTGGTTATCGGCCAAATAAGTTTTAACATATTAGCATAACGGATATCGGCCAAAAGTCCAATATCATGCATCTCTGGTTTACCGTAATATGTAGACGTTTAATAATTTATTACGTCGTCACCTTTGGTTAGGGTGGCGGAGTGTCCTGCTTGGAAACTAGTCCAGGAAACACTGGTTGGTGCTCTCACCTGCAGTCTGTCTCTGAGTTGGGAACACTGGGTACAACTGTTGTGTATCAACCAGCAAGACCTGACCTGATCTGATCGGGTCAAACTGTGACTCTGCTTCTTTTTAAGGGTTGAAAGGAGGGTAAGTTTAACCCCTGAATCATCGTTAGATTGGATGGCTTTAAACACATTTACCCCCCCCCCCACACACACTCATTTTTACAGATGGTTGAAATCCATCCCGGCGATGGAGAATGTTAATCCCTCCAGCCCAGACAAATTTAAAGACCTCTGAGTAACGTATTTAAGACCAACTTACACATTTTTAAAATGAATTTAAGACATTTTAATGATGTGTGGATACCCTGTGCACTGGTAAGTACACTGGTTCAAAATAAATCCCCTCATGAACTGTATGCGTCCAATCTGTATCAATAAAATGCACTCAGAGTGAACCACTTCTGTGGCAGCCTGAACTCCAGCGAGACCAAACAAACCCTCAGTAGCTGCAGACCAGCTGAGGAAAAAGAATCACCGCTTGTTCCTTTTGCCCCCTGGCCGTACACCAGACATTTGCGGTGACTCTTTGGTCTCCTGTACACATGCGAGCGCCTCCCTGCCCCCGTTTCTTTCCTCAGCAGACAAGGTCTCGAGGGATCGGAGAGCCAGGCGGTGACTCTGCAGAGAGCCGTGCAAACACAGATTGTGCTCGGCAAACATCTCACCTCTGTGTCTGCATGGGAACATCAGGCCCTGCCAGACTCAAAGGGCCGTCTGGCTGTCTACATGTGAGCCTACACACAACGCTGGTGTATGCTGGTGTTGTCATGGCTCCAGAGTGGACTCCTACACAGGTTGGTTGATATTCACAAAGCAAAGCAACAGAGCTAAATGTTGGCAAACACCACCAGAACATTATTTAACAATAAATGACTGATGAATCAGTTGATCTGATGTACAGCTAAGGCTGATGGCCAATGTGCATTCATCCATGTCAGACCCTGAATTTATAAAGTTCGTACAATTCATATCCATTTCTGGGTGGCAGACCTTCAACGCATTACAAAAAGTGTTGTGATGGAGCAGTTTAGGGCTAGATTAACAGGTGACTGCAACTCAGACTTTATATAAATGCAAGACTGACAAAAGTTTGAGAAGCAAAGAGGCGTTGGAGGACAAGATATGAGCAAACAAATGCTTTTCTCAAAGAAAGTTTTGAATAGAATTGCTAAATCCTCCCTCTGCAGTGACGAAAGTCGAACAGTTCAAGGAATATGGAGGAATTTTGGTGTGTAAAGGGCAAAGGTGGAGACGTAACCTGTGCACCTGTCTGCAGGACGTCATCCATCAACAGCTGATGGAACCGTGCTGGGAGGAGATCATGACAGGAGCTTGTTGCTTTTGCAAACTTTACCTACAATTTCACTTGCAAAAATGAAACCGCATGTTAACTCTGCTTTGAGACACCAGGACCAGAACACACTGGAAACATGGAGCGTTCAGACGTGTCGTTTGAATCAGTATTTCACATCGGGTTTAAAAAAAAAAGAAATGTTTTTCTAGAAAAGGTAAAAGGACAACATCAATAAGTCCAAATGGCACACTGATGGTATAGGGTTGTATCAATGTTCTTGGCAAAGCTCATTTCCTCTTCTGCGATGGAAGCATCAACATGGAAGAGGACAGGAAAGGTTTTAAAACATGTGCCGTCTTTGAGACTACACAAATAAAACCACTTAAAATCACATTCTGTCGATTTAAAAAAAGACGTGAGAGAGGAAGGAGAGACGAGACGAGACTGCTAACACCGACTTGTCCCCAACAGGAAACATGTGACGAATGTAGAAATGAAAATGCAACATTACTGACCACAAATTGTCACACACCTTTATTTACCCGTCATTTCAGGAAATCGGCTCATACTTGCATGAGAAACCGATTTTACAGATTTTTTTTTTGTTTGTTTTAACAATTGTCTTAACGTCATTTATATTTCAGAGCACTAACTAATGGCCACTTAAAACAAGTTTATATTGTTTCTAGGATATTGTTCCAGGGTATGTTTTTCAATAAAATAATACTGGAAAACTGAAGGTGCATTGTGACCTGATAACACCTGACAGTGTCGTTTATAAAACAAAATCGGAATCGGCAGGTCAGACTTTTTAGAAATCGGTGATCGGCCAGAAACCTGCCATCGGTGCACCCCTACCTTTAGTGTTTGCAAGAAGAACGAGACAAAGTAACACCTGAGCAGCTTCTTAGCTGGGTGTTCTCAACGCCAGAATGCTTTTAAAGTCTTACGAGAAGTAAAATCGTCAGAAAGTGGTCAAATTTGCTCTGTCAACTTGTTTTTCTAAAGGTGTCACAAACTGGGCAGAGCCATGTCTACAGAATATGAACTAAAATAAGGCTGATGAGACAACATCAAAACATTAAAGAGCATTTTACAAGTTGTTCAGGTGCTTCTGTATGGCTGGATATTAATAGAAATTATTTTAGATGCAAATACAATTGATATTTGATTTAAAAAGTATGTGCTGGCACTTTTGTGTGAGTGTTCTCTCAGCCATTTATCAGCAACCATCAAAAAACGAAAACAAAACCAACTCAAAGTAGCACAGGATGAGTCCAGTGACTGAACACGGCGTCATGAAAGTGCACCTCATGTACCACAGGACTGGAGCAAAACACACATTTTGTTTGTGATGGAGGTTGATGGACGTGATGTCTACGTAAACTAGAGTTAGGACAACCTCTGCAAACACAAACACCATGTTTGAGCATGATGGATGCTGCATCCCGTGACCAGAAATGAGCACATTTATTTTTTTTTTTTTTTTTTTTTTTTTAATGCAGCCTGTCCGAACGGTAGAAAACTTTTTTTAAAACGCCTGCCAGTTTGTTTTTTAACTAAAAATGGGACATATGTTAATTTTTACTGCATATATTGTTTTCCGGCATTAAAAATAACCTACCGGTAATGCCTGCCTTGAGTTCCCACAATGAAACAAAAGCCAAATAAATGTATGAATCATTGTTATTTTTATTTTTGTTCACATCTTTCACTGTCATCTGTTGTCTTTGTCCCCCCAGAAGTAAAGCTGACATTTGATCACACTTCTAAATGGAGTGCTAATTATTTTAGCCCAGAAAAGAAAGTGGTGCTAACCACACAGACTCATCAGTATGAACTGCTTGTTCTGTTCTGTTATTTTCCCTCACAGAACAGGTGCAGAACATTTTAATTTTTATTTCAGGGGTAATGTCCAAAATACAGACAAAATTAAAAAAAAAAAAAAACTTTGGACAGGCGCTGCCAATTTGTAGTTTTCTTTCAATAAGCCTACACTGTATCACCAGTCCAAAAGAACTACATTACCCAAAAGCCAACAGTGCTTACGGCCGCTGCTTTCTGCCAAAATTGAGGGAAAGTTTTGATCTGATCCGAACCTGACTAAAAAGTTTGGTCCTTATTCATGGTGACTTAGGTGCTCAGTGGCTGCAGAGAGCCAATCAGAACCGGACCAGTCCAGCCTCATCGGTCAGTCTGGGTGCTGTTTTATGGCCCAGGGAGTCTCTCAAGTGGGGAGGCATTGCTTGGAGGACCAGTGTTTTCTCCAGAGCTCACCCAAATTTTTTTCATCCAGATCCTTCTGGATTATTTGGACTCGATCAGGACCATTGTGTGGTTTTGTGCTGACTCTCCAAAGGTCCAGTTCTCTCTAAAACATCTGGTGCTCAACAGCTGCAGGGAGATGATCAGAACCAGACCAGAACCTGACCAAGGCTGGTGAGTCCCCATATAAAATTTTGCAGTAGCTTCTGAACAGTACATATATGTATGTTGTTAAAATGATGTAGATTTAAGAGTTTAGAACATTACATGAGTGTGACGTTTATAAAACCTTAAAATATATACATGCATTAATACCAAAATAAATACAGTGTTCCTACATCGTGATTTTTTTCAACTTACTGCGGGGGTGTCTGGAACGTAACCCTCACGATAATCAAGGGACAATAAATAATAAAAATAATTATAAATTAATAAATAAAGAATTATAAATAATTCTGAAGCTCGATGAAAAACAACTGCTAAAAGTCATTTCTCAGTGATGATGTGATGAACTGAAACATGTAGACGCTGCTAAAATTAAATTCATTTTTTGACATTCAGAACGATACAAAAATGTAATTTGGCAGGATGGTGCTATGATTGCTGAAGACATGTGGATGTGTCAGTCAGACTGGTTCAGAGTCCTGCCTCTTCTAAAGCCTTCACTACCTTCTTGAAGCCTGAGACAAAGTTATACAACTAAAAGAGTGAACCCAGATGATAAAAAGTACTTTTTCTTTCTGTCTCTGTCTGTTTCTCTCTTGCATCACAGCCGCTTACACAGATCTCCTGTGGCTGTCCAGTGATTCAAGACTGATGAGGTTTGCTCAAAGGTGTATGACACTGAACACAGCTTTAATGCACCCAGCAGCAAATTTTTTGCCATCGACCCCAGTTCCCTGCAATAAGGACAGAACCATCAATCAGGCTGAGATAGCCGACACCAGACACGGGCTGATGAAGTACGGGACTTTGGAGCTAATGACAAATGGATCTCTCTCAGATATGGTCACAGTATACTATGGCAGCCCGCCGAGAACACTTGACCTTTAACAACATCCTCAGCTACTTTTTGCCAGCACTGTGCACGGAAAAACAGCAAACATGCAGGCTGTTAAAAAAAAAACGTGTGGTTGTGAGAACTCCAAGATTCAGCCTCGTCACAGTCAGAACTGCTGCTGACTGGTCCAGCCCTCCTCTTTTCTCACACCAAAGCTCTGGGAGTGACCTTCAGCAGGCCTGCTAGTCCTGCTAATTGGGGTCTCTACAGAGCAGCTATCCGCCCCCCCACACACATAAACTACACTGGAGGCTGGACTGTGGGGGCAGAGGGGGCGAGAGAGAGCAAGACTTTGTGTTCAAACACATAAAATACAGTAGAACATGAGAAGTCCAGCATGGAAAATTAAACCACACAGCAGAAAGAGCAGGAAGACAGAATTAATTTTAAAATATAATGGTAAACCCATTAAAACCACATCACAAGTTCTAGTCAACGTAGATGAGTACAAGTGGACCCACAAACTCAGAAAAGTTATAACGACTATAATTATATACTACTACAATGTTTAAATGATATAATTTAGACAACGATCTGTAATAATCTACAGTGGATTTCCACTTTAACATAATATAAAATATGTGAATAATCAGCTGAGGTCTTTTGAAGTGAGTTTCTGTAGAGTGGTCTCGAACAAAAAATATCTTACCTGTTGTAGAGCTTGTTGCACAATCTCATTTAAAAAAAAACCATAGAGCTTCATTTTGACAGAACTGAGCTGGACTAAGTGGATCACTGGCATGATAAAACACATCCAGTCTCCAAAATGTCGAAGTAGTTCATGCCAACACCATTTTATAAACATTTATAACACTGTTAATGTTGACGTGTTTATGTTTTAAAGATTTCTGTGGTCATTTGGAAACTCAAAGAGCAGCAGCAGCAGCAGCTAGGTGAAACACTTCTGGTGCAGCCTGGAGGCACATCCTGCAGGAATTTTGTAGCCTTTTTGCTGGAACTATCAGGTAATGAAAAGGTTTACAAAATAAAACTTGCATATACAGCTAAAACTTTTCAGATGAGTTGTTTTTAAAATAGTCATTAACCACTTTGGCTTAGGTTGTGCTCAGCTCAGTCAGTAGCTCATCAATCCAGTCAGAATTCAACTATCTCTCCAAACTGAGGTCGTTCAAAGTCTGGATGCACATTATTTGAGTTGAAGATCCTCCACACACCTTACCTTGGTGGTAATGCACTATAAAGTAGTTTGCTAACCAGCAATAAACACCAGAAGAAGAAAAAACAAAGCCATATGTAAAGGTTTTAAATAAACAATAGTGACAAAAGTAAGGCAGACTGCAAATTATGCTCAGCAAAGTTCAGAGTTTACTTTCAGGAACATGTCTACTGCCTCACTGAGCAGAAAACCACTTAAAAATCAAAGCCATAGTTGTGTAAAATATTACTAGACTCCATACAAGAAGCCAGAAGTTGAAGCCCATTACAGCATCTCTACAAGATGATCCCACAACCTTTAAATTAACATAACAGGCTCTGGGTTAAAAAAAAAAATACATAAATAAATAAAAATACAAAAACATCTCAGATCATGTTTTCAGATTTTGAAGTTATTTCACGAGGTTCTGGTCAAATACTGTATTAATTTTTCACATTGTAATCAGTAATTACATGCTTTAACATTAGTCATGTCACACGAGTGGGAGGTGGCGAGACTTAAAGTCTCACATTGCCAGTGCACAGACTCTGGTTACAAAAACAGTACCAGTACACAGTAGCTCTGTAAACTGGATCTTGCACCAAGTCCCAATAAGAGACTATGGGGACACTTGTATTTTAAAATGTGATCTGGGTGCAAACTTCTTTAACAACCTCATTGCTCACCAATTGTAGCTTTTGGAAAAGACTTGGCTCCATTTGAGAAGATCACACTAAAAACATGCCCCTCTGATTTTCACACTTTCAAAGTAACTGTAAAAAGTGTGAAATACTGTAATTTATTAGTTTGCACTCAATATTGGCAAGTTCTCAAATGTAAGTATTTGTACTTGGTTTTTAAAACAAATGTGCAATCACTGCATCCCTACAGGTAAAATAATTGTAGTGAACCTTTCCACAGAACCTGGAATATCCCTTTAAGCATTTTGTAAAGACATTATATCTCTTTCGTTAACAATAAATAAAACTCTAAAACTTTTTCACGCCTGAGACGCTGCAACCAAAAGCCTGAAAATAAACACTTGTGTTTAAAAACACAATAAAAGTATTTTCAGCTCCTGCTTGCTGTTAGAAAATTAATAGCAGCGTGTGTGGCAGAGGTGGTGTAAAGAATAGAAAGCTTTGTTGCCCTGACATTATGATTCAAAGGATCATCTTCGCCCAAAACAACCAAACAACTGTGCGCTAAAACAGCCGAAGAGCAAATAAATAAATGTCACCGTTCTCCAAAGTCTTTTAGTCCACAATATTTTAGCTGCTGAGCTCCAATTATTACACAAACTAAAGCTTCTAATGGAATAATTATATTTTAACTGGTAGTTTTCATCTGTAGGCCAACAGGGTTGATCTTTTAGCTGTGTAGATAAGACAGCGATGGAGTTAAGCTGGAGCAGAGCAGGCCCAGGCTGGCTGCAGCTGTGCCCTTTGCCTTCACCAACACATCATCATCACATCAGGGCCACTTCCTATCAGTTTGATCAGCACTCCGTTCAAAAAAAGTGGGGAGAAATGAGCAGGAAGTCATCCTGTAAAAACAAGATACATGGAAGCTGTAGGTTGGGAAGGAGCCAGCGTCTTTTTTATTTTTTCTCTAAATAGCTGAGGCTAAAAGACTCTTTCTGCAGGAACTAGAGGGCATACAGTGAAACCGTTTTGGAGCTCGCCTGTGATAGATCCAGTGAATGAAACTTTGAGCGGGAATAGCCATGAATAGAAAGGTCCGCATTTAATTTGCTAATCCATCATTTCGATTGTGCTCCGTAACAAAAGGAAAGGAGAGTGGTGGGGCATTCAAAGCCAATGGAGCATGCTAAGGGGGTGCGTGTTTGGTTCTCTGTGGAGCCAGAAAGGCCATGGCCCTTGGCCCTGAAAGCCCAGGCAGCGCGAGGGTGAATGGGCTCTGATGAGCTCAACGGAAGCAAGACTAATCCCTTCATGTCTAAAGAATTGTTTAACTATGTTTGAATGATTAACCCAAACTCCTCGATCCCACTTACAATCTATTTGTCCAATCAAGCCCCCTGCACTCGTCAGGCTGCAGCGCTGGCGACGGAGGGGAAGAAAAAACAGACAGAACAAGATGGAGAGGAACAAAACAACAAGTCTAGCAAAACTTTGAGGACAGCGGCTGATAAAATGCACATAGAGCAAGATTTTGTGTGAACCGGCTGCTGCTAAACATCAAAGGTCGTAACTTTCCCCTGAAGAGATTCAAATTATAAACCCTGCAGAGGTGAACTAGCATTCCCCTCTGCCACTCTGCTTTTCACTAAATTCATGGGAAAAGGAAATTTGAGGACACCGTCCCCTGAGTGCAAAAAAGGTTGCACGGAAAGATTAACCCAGCTTCCTTTTATAGCCTCTGACAAGAGGTTAAATCACACATTACACCGCCTGAAATGTCTCTCAGTAATTAGATCAAGAATATTACTCTCTCTTCTTCCCCTCGCAGACTGCAGCTGATCAAAGCCTAATGATGGTGTCAGTGCCACAGGCAGTGCTGGCTTGCTAAATCTCCCCATCGGGACGGCAATCTGTCAGCGTAGCGAGCCCTGCTAAGCAGCACGGGACGTGAACACAATGGTGCTTGACGCAAAGTGGACTAAATGAACCACGTCCTCCACCAACAAGTGATCCATCAGCTCGCATCATTAAAATTCATCTCTTTGCTTTGGGTCTGCGGTGGCGTGTTTACATGTACACAGTTCGGAGGAGCTGCGCGCAGTCGACGACATCTGTGAGCTCCAACCGAAGAACAGAGGAGCTCGTGAGCGGCGTGTCTGCTGCATCCAAGAGCTTGAGCTGATATAAGCTGCACCTCGTCCCTTCATGGGGTGAGGAAGCTACTGGTTGTTAATTACGGAAACCAACATGCAGTGCGACGAGAGCCCGAGACGTCAGCAAGACAAACGTTTTTCAGTCACCCAACAACAAGACCGGCCTCAGGATGCTTCGTATACAGATACTTTAAAGCCCGCCTTTCATATCGTGGCCCACCCTTCTTCCTTTGCTGATCCCTCTCTATCTCAATCCCATTCTGCGGATGTTTCGCTACTTCAGGGGACAATTTCTGACTAATGTAAAACGGCTGTGTGGCAGCATGATAAAAGTTGACATTTTCCTTTTTCTAATCCGATGCTTCCTTTGTAAACAACCTCGGCTCTTTATGCGCGCACATGAACATGGGCTGCGAGTGCACCGCACATTATGGTCAATGTCATTATTTGCTCTCAAACTCGACGGCTGCAAACAAAAGGAGGAAATGGCAAGAGATATGCCAATCACTGGCTGCTGAAAGACGTCTGACAAAAGAGGCCCTAAAAACCTGACAGCTTTTCTTTTTCATGTCAATCTGCAGCGCAGCACGCCCCCTGAAAAAGGGGGCCTCTGAACAACAGGGTCCTCCAAGACAGCTGACCCCAATCTTAACCCTGTACAGGTGGTTCAGACCTGCTCTCAGAGACTGCTTGGAATGACACAAAGACACTTGAATACCAGGAAAGCGTATTTTGCTGAGGAGCAAATCCCCTCCAACGCATGAGTAGTTCTTAATGTAGACAACAAGCATCTGGTGGAGGCAAAGTCTGAGAGTCATGACGGTGAATTTAACGACTGTATGTAGCCAGTTTTATTCTGTAGAAGAGGTTCTTAATCTTATACAGCAACACCAGCAACATAACAGCTGAGGATGAAAACACAAAAAAATTACAGGCCTTTCATTCCATAAAGAAATGCATACTGCGCTGTCTTTCATGGCAGAGTTTTAGACTTGTTACATTCACACTGCAAGTCTTAATGCTCAGATCCAATGTTTTTGTGTGGTTGTTCACATTATAATTTAAATCAACTGCTAAGGTGCTGATGTTCATAAAAAGATGTGAAGTCACACGCAGCAATCTGTGTTTACAAAGTAAACATGGATGCTAACACGTGTTAGCATGTACATAATTCTGATGTTGTGCAATCAGAACCAAATGAATTATTGTCTGACGTGATTGTTTCTTTCAGTGTTTCTTGCCTCGTGCCGGCTACACCGGTGCAGAACTGGGTTACTGTACTGACAGTAACAAACTGAACGTGAAACTAATTCAAGTATTGCTCCAATCACATTAGTATCGATACGGTCTGACACCACTGGTGGTATCAGATGTAGCTGTCGAGTAGCCAGGACACGGCTAAGTTATTATAGCCATTCTGGGAAAACCTCATCTATGACATTATGCACAATCTCATGCACTATCGTACGAGATTTCATGATCTGTTAGAGCTTGAAGTAGTAAAGTTACAGCTGTTTTTGTGTTTGCTAAGGGTGCGATGGCCATTTTGAAAGCGGTTGACTTCAAAATTTTTAAATCAGTCGAAGATGTGCATCCATGCAAACAAGATAAAATAATGTAGCTGACACTCAACCAACATTCCTAATAAAATCCTGCACAGATAATCTCAGTGCACACAAAAAACTGTTGCAGAGAAGTCTGCCTGCTCGTGCTCAGTTAAGTCAAACTACTCAGATCAACTATGTTCTGTGATTACAGCCAACATCCCCCCGCCGAGTGGCAACTGCATCTCTGCACATTCCAGAAAATGCAGCCAGCTGAAGACAGCAAATCCACCGGAGAGGAGGAGACATAAACAACTTAAGCTGCAACCATGTTTACTGTCTCTCGAAGTGCATTTCATCCCCGCTGCTTCCACAGCAGCAGCAGCATTTCAGTATGCAGCACAGAGGGGCTCGCTGATGCCACCAATCTGTGCACAGAGGGCTCAGTCACAAGCTGGAGACACTGTTTGGACAATGTAGGTGTCAGAAACATTGCCTGTCTGGAATAATGATTCAGTTCAGCTGCTTCGCATCACTCCCAGGTTTCTTGAGGAGTTTCATACAAAAACTACCTTGAACATTCTTCTGAGTGTAACAGCTGAAAACCTGAGAAGAATTTCTGCCTTGTTTCCTCTGGTGCGTTGTTATCAGGGAGCAGGGCCTGCGCCTGCTTCAAACAGCCACTGACTGACATGCCAGAGATTAGTCTCTGAAGGTCACAGTTCTAGCCTATTATTTCAGCCGCTTTTCACAACAGAACCCCGGGCCCTTTTGAACAACAGGAAGAATGTCATCTGGTTACTTTTCAAGGCACGAAGATACCATTCACAGCAGCCCACAATGGCTGCAAACAGCACCAGAGGGTTAGAAGGTTATAAAGGAGCCCATTCTAAGCACTGCTTGCTATCCAGTACACTGCACACACAGAGACACACACTGAGGCCTGGAGAAGCAGTGCAGCATGATAAACTGAGGAGGGTCATGGCAAAGTGCCTCCCCCGGACCACTGTCCTGAACAGCTCTCTGAGCTCGGCCTTCATCCCTCCTCTGCAGATCGTGACACGCAGATATCAAACTTCTGAACTCGGGCTGTTGTATCAGACGTCCAGACAACTGCACAGCATTCTTAGCACGCTGCAGGTTTCTGTGTCCTGTCCACGGTTACAAACAGAAGAAAAAGCAGCTTCAAATTCAAGTCTAGCATTTCTTAAAGGAGTGCCTACTGCCTTTCAAAATAAAAGTTTCTGACTAAGATCATCTTGTGTTGAGACATACAGGGGTATACTGCAATTGTTTTAATCAAATCTTACAAATAACGCACTGCAATATCTCACATGACCTTTCAACTCTGGAAAAGTGGATTATACATGACTCTGTTACCACCACACCACATTTTAGCTCAATACCTGTCAAACTGACCTTTGTGTTTGCGAAGATTGACTGGCTGTGGCAGCCATCTTGAACCAGGTGGACTCCAAATTGCATTCAGTTGAAGATGTACATTAACGCACATGTTCAGTGGTTCATATGAAATTTTGCTAAGGGACAAAGTTGACGCCAACAGTTGATGGCAAAAGTTTGAACAAAGCATTTGCACAGTGGACTCTGGCAGCCATCTTGAATCAGGTTGACTCCTAAAGTTAATGATGTGCCTGCATCGGTTTCTTTTTGCAAGTTTCATTAAAAGTAGCCCAGTGGCTCATAGGATATTTTAGTAACAGACATGAACACATGCACACACTCGAGCAATAACACTATCATCCGCCTTCGGCTTTCAGCAGCAGGCAGTACATTTATATAAAATAAGTCCAATTAGCCCACAGAGATTTTAAATCGTCTCTCTCATTAATCCTCTGATAGCTTTATCTCATTTCTGCTCCAACCATGACACTTCAAGCTCGCTCTCTGTGTATCCTGTTCGCTCAATATCCCCCACAGCATTACTGTTTTTTTTTTGTTTTGTTTTGTTGTGGCTTTCTCCCTGACCCCACAGACTGGGTCAGACTCTGAGCCGCTCTGTTGGCAGCTAATGACGTCCTGATATGTACAGCTGGCGTGCACGTTGGAAAACAGCAGCAATAACCGCTGACATGCTAATGGCATCTACTGGGATTACTTAAGACTGATGTGGACCTCTTTCCATGGATCGCTCGGTCCCGTGGACGGGGAGCGTCAGAGTACGGTCAATGATCTGATTGAGATGACCTTATCTCGTGTCATAAACAGATAAGAGTTCCGGCTCTGCTCCTCTGCCGTTCCTGGGAGCTGAATGAGGATAAACAACCCTGTCAGCTGCAGCGACTCCCATCATCACCCACACCACATTTTAGACTGAGTTTGGTTCATCCTGCAGCAAAACATCACCGTGAGGCTTAAATTCCTCCATGATTAGCCCTGAGCTGAAGACACGACGGTTTCAGAAATTCCTTTGGTGAAAACGTTTGTAACATAATTCCCCGGTTTGTTGATGACACAAACTACCAACAAGAGCAGCACTGTTTGAACTGCAGGCCTCCAACAATCCTGCAGCATTTGCATTTGGAGTATACAATAGAGATGACTCTCAGCTACTGCCACCCCGAGTTTTAGCTCAATATTGGCTGTTATAGCCATTTTTGTTTTGCTAATGTTTCTTAGCTGTGACAGCCATATTGAATAGATTAATTTTTTTTTAAATGAACTAATTGTAGCATATCCAGTGATCACTTTCTAGAATTTTCATTGAAATCTATTGAGTGGCTCAAGAGAAAGTCTAATACTGCAGACACATGAGCGCACACAGGCACAGACAAAAACCAAAAACTTCGCCAGCAGGCAATAATAAAGTCACTAAAAGGACACGTAACAGAGAACTATCAAAGATCTCTGAAAGCCAGGCCTGTTGCTCACAGTAGTCAAACTAAAAACACGTGAAACAAAGCAAACAGCAGACACCAGCTGACCCACTCCCTCAGCCCTGCAGGTTGGTCCTTCGTCTGTCTCTGAGGTATCCAGAGGTTCCCCATCATCCAAAATGCATCGTGTGCTTCCAGTTCCTTCACCAAGCCTGACCCGGATTTGCCCGCTCACACAACCACACGAGCAAACATCTGCTCCGTGTGTGAACCCACACTCGTACAGCTGAGAAGTCATCGGGTGGCCTCAAAGAGAGGTGGGTGTCTGAGTGGGTGAGTGTGGGCTGGCAGCTGCACTGAAAGGTGGAGCTGGCTGGCAACTATGTACTAGATAAAATCTCTGCTCTGCTGCCTGAGAGCAGGGAGGGCAGCCTCATTTAGCAAATGGATGATATGCCCCCCCCCCACCCCCCAAAAAAGCTGCACTTCTAAAATGATAGGTGGGGAAAATGAAAACCTGCCGTGCACATGAAGCGCACCGACACCTGAGAGGGATTTAGCATGCACAAGCTCCTGCTGGAATATGAGAAAAGCAAAACGCTTTGCATCTGAGAGGGCACAGTTCCACATTTCCAATTCAAGTACCGTCACTAAAACGCTACAGCAAATCATCGGCTTTGAATAACCCAAAAATGAGCGTCGGGCGAGTGAGCGGCTCGCTTCAGCTCAGAAAATCACCACATTGTACAAAAAAATAAAATAAATCTGTTGGTTAGCCAAGTGATTTCACAGTCAACAATCACACAATCAGGACACTTACTAATCAATGCATTTTAATGAGCCCCCTGTGAATCCCAACAACAGTAGAAAACATAAAAGCTGCTCAAGTTCTGTGGTTCTCTCTCTTTGTACCTTGTGATCTGTTATTCAGTCTGGCTCTGAAGGCTCTGAGAAATAAAGCAGCGCTTTGATGTTATCCTCTGATTACAGCTGTCCGAAACAAGCCGAATGTTGGGGTTCAAATCGCTTGGGTTAGAACGTGGGAATAGAAAGGAACTTATAAAACACTAAACATCTGGGCCTCACTGTAAGAGACACACAAAATGGAATTTAGCTTTATGAACCGACTCACCTAAATGATAAACGGACTGTACTTATATACGTATAGCATCTTTCTATCTTATCGATATATTCAAAGATCTTTACTCTACAATCTGTGCCTCATTGACCCATTCATACAGCACTCTACTAGATCAATGCAAAGATAATTGAACAAATCATTCTAAAGAGAGAATCAGCACTTTGTCACATTCATACACCAATGGGACACACATCAGAGGCAATGAGGGGTTCAGTGTCTTGCCCAGAGACACTTCGGCATGTGACTGCTGGTGGATTCAAACCCCCAACTCTTGCATTGGAGGACGTTTGCTCTAACCACTCAGCCACAGCTGCCACCATCTCTCACCAATCTCCTGTTTTCAAAAAGAAAGCTTGACGGAAAAAAAAAAAATCCAAATATTAACTAGAAGCCAAAAGTAGCTAAACATTAGCTCAAAAAAGGTTAAAAACACAACAACTGCACTTCATTTTAACCTTTTTTATTTATTTATTTGTTTGTTTGTTTATTTATTTAACTATGTCCTGGATAACTGAGAATCTTCACCAGCCTAAACATTAGCTGAAAGTAGGAAAAAACGTGTTCAATTTGAAAATAAAAAAAGATTGCTTAAAGCTAAAAGTAGAAAAACAGCCAAAAGTAGCAAATGACAAAATAATAGCTTGAACGAAACTAAAAGCAAAAATAATAGCTAAACACAGCTAAGTTTCAGCTAAAGGCTTAAGGAGCAAAAGAGTACCAGTAGTGAAGACCTACATGTAACAAAAGGCAAGCTAAAAGTAGTAATACACTAGCTAAAATCAAATGGTTAGTTAAAAACTAAAACAACAAAACAGTAGCTAAAAGCTCAAGTATCACAAAAGTCTAATGAGCTACAAACTAAAAATAGCTAAAAGCTAACATAAGAATACAAAATACAACAAATGTGCTGACGCAGAAAATTTAAAACAGTATTTTTGAATGGATTAAAGAGTTAAATGTATTTGTACGAGGAAAATATTTTAAAATAAAGTTACATTTTTTAAAAACTATAAAGCTTATAATACCAAAGCCATAGCAGCCATCTCCTGAATGTAGCTAAAATACCACAAAGTATACGCAGAAGTAAGTTAGATTGGAAAAAATATATATACAGTATATTAAAATGAACAGAAAAACAATATGAATGCTGACTCAGCATTCTCCTGAAAACTACATACTGCAGGTGTACAGTACATTCATACTGTACCTAAAGTGCTTCCGCCCTTAAACAAGCTGGCCTGGTTCTTCTTTACTTTTCCTTCCGTAGTACTTTAAGATCATCTACAAGCAAGCTGAGGAGCTACAGGAGCCACCATGTCACGCAATGTCTAACCGCAATGTCGATCAGTGTGTTTAAATCTATTTGTCAGTGGCTTGCTGGGAAAAGAAACAAAGCAAGCTTGCTTTTCTGTCCGTTCGCCCTCAGCAAAGGCTGCGGATTTGCGGTGACAGGTCAAAGAGTCAGCACATGACTCACGGGCAGAGCAGGAGACACACTTCACAAAGCCACGCACAGATCTAATTAACACATGCATTCAAGTGGTTTTTCCATTCGGTGGAACGCAGTCATTTTCTGCATTGCTGACCAGCGGCACATGAACGAACGAACCAGGTGCTCCTGACACTCTGACTGATTGCCCCGGCTTCATAACGCATAGCCAACACACAAAATGTCATTTTTTGTGGGGGCTTCGACAAACACCCTCATGACTGATCGTGACAACAAAACTAAACATTGAGTTTGTGTATTCTAAAATACCAGCGCCACGAAACCATCTGAAGCATTTTTACACAAACAGTTGGACGTGTTTGTCATGCTGCTGCCATTAGTGGTGAACTGCATTTTACAGATGAGAGGAGGCCTTACAGTAATTTGCTGCTAAGACCTAATTAATCTTCATTGTGCTGGGAAACGTAGCACCCAAACGCAAAGGAGGTTCCTTCTGCACGATAATTGCAGAGTCTATACGCCCGAGTTTCTCTACCCCTCCTCAACAACAAAAATTTAATTATCTGCTCTTTGTAGGGAGAGAAAGCTACAGTGCAGAACTGCACTTTGGGGCACAGGATATCACTGAGCCCATCCTCCATACCGCCATAAATAAAACGCGTCTCATCCTTTGTTATCACCTGCTGCAAAGAGGCGACAGCGGGTGATGTTTTTTGTCTGTTAGCAAATAATCTTCTGAACCACTGGAAAAATGTTTTAACGGAATTCTCTAAAAGTAGTCCTAGGATGTACATCTATAACTGACTTTTGGAGCCACTCCAATCCAAGATGGCTGCCACAGCTAACTGCTCTCACAAAAGGCAGAAACAGTGAAAACTCAGTCCGTTGTGTAGATACTGACCTACGTTTTGGTGCAGCAGAAGTTGAGTGTGGTCCTCAACACATACTTGGAGTGTGAACAAATCACACAACGCCATCAACAACTATTATAGTCCGTCTGTTAGCAACAGCTAGAATTCAGTCAATTTTACAGCTACTGAGCTAAAATTTGGTGTTGTAGCTGAGAGGCACTCACATCACATACGTCACGTGCTCCATTGCACAAGCTCAGCGTAAAACAGATAGCTGTTGGTATATGACATGTTCAGAAATCACAGCTGCAAATGATTAACTTTTGGGAATAATCCACTTCAAAGATGGCTACCACAGAAAATCAACATTAGTCAACACGCATACAATAAAAGAGTTTTAACTTAAGCCAAAGCTTAAGGTGGTAGTAGCTGAGACTCTTCCCAAACACACACTCCGAGTGTGAAATCTAGTATCCCGCACAGCCAGTTCATTTTTAAGGTTTGACCAAAGCAGCTCCAACTCAACATCTGAGCTTCAAAGTCTGGAATGAAAGTCGGTGGGTGATATGCATCCCTTCAGTTAGGAACACCAAGCTGGGTTAAAAAAATAAAAATAAAAATCAAAGATGGAGCATGAAAACAGAGAACATCCTCCAACATCCATCTTACCATGATGAGCAGAGTCCAACTCCCATGACAGTCTGGCCACTGCTGCTTTTTCATAAAAATAAAAACATCACATCAGTGATCTAATAAAACCAGACCCGGAGCAGCCGAAGACAAACAGGGACAGGCTGTGGCAACATTAACATTCCACCGTGTAAAGATCAGCCTCTGAGGGGGGGGTGGTGGACATCGATAGGATCCCATTAGTTAAGTGCGCCCTTAGGATACCCCCAAATTTGATCAGAGATAGTCCCTCTCCTCCCAGACACGATCCATTATAGCAGAAACGAGGAGCAGCTCTCCTCCTCCTCCTCACCGGTCGAGGCTGATGAGCCTGGTGACGTCAACCTTTTGTTATCACCTTTAACACTTGCCTCTGCAGGTGCAAACACTTTCCTGAGTTGGTGCTATTTGCAGACCTGCTGGGTGGGGGTGAGGAGCGCAGAGATGTCTCCATCTATTCAACGTTCAGCTGTGCGCTGAAGATGTCAGCAGGAGGATAAAACAAAAAACAGAAATAAGTGCATGAAACTTCAGCTTATGGCTGTATGGCTTCTACATCAACCTTTTTATTTTAATAAGAGGCGGTGTTGAACTATTCAGCGCGATGAAAAGCGCAACAACAGCGCAATAAACCGATCTGAGAACTGATCTGCATCCAGAGGTTGATGTCACGCAGCAAAATATAAAACTAGCTAAAAAGCTTTAAACCAGTTCGCTTATTACCAGCTTTTTAAATAAACTAATGTTTTTATGCGCACTGCCACGAGGAGCAGGGAAGCTGCTCGTGGAGGTCGCGCAGCAGATAAGCGGAGAATAAAAGCAGGTCGGTGCAAAGCTTTGAAGCTGCAGGTTGCCAGTTAGAGTGCCAGCTGACTGCCAAAGGCTCTGGGGCTAAGCTAACCCAGACAGTCTGAAACATACACACAGTCCCATTGTTGCCTTCCCCAGCTTCTCCTGACTATTTACGCCCCGGTGAAAGAGGATGTCACGCGGCTTCGGGCGGTTGGCGTCTCGTGGTGGGGATGCGGGTACTTACTCTCCGTTCACCTCGAGGAAAGGCATCGTTTTCAGTGCGTGGCCATGGTCAAAAAACGGACAGATTTTCTCCGGCTGCTCTGCGCTGAGCCTGACAGAATCACTGCTGCTGTCTGCCGCACCAACTTCCGGCGCATGCGCTCTAAGCCTGGACCGCTCCGAACTGCGCCTCGTGCGCGACGCACGAGCGGTTTAAAGGAACAGCTATGGCTCCGTTTTTTTTTCTACAACGTTTTCGGATATTCTGTCGCGTAAAAGTGGTAAAAACAACATTTAATCATCATTTATTGCTGTTCAGTTCCTTTAAGTATTGGTTTTATTATGGAAAAAATGTACAAACTTTTATACTTTCTTTACTTAAATGAAAACATCTGACAGGGGACTTAAGCTAAGCTAACATGTCAGTCGTAGAAATAATATTTTGGGTCTTACATTGCACGTATAATCACATAAAATATCTAATACCATTATAAACACAAAATGTTCCTATCTCTTGCAATCTGTTAGCACTCAGACTTTGCATTAGGAACGACTCTCAGCTACTACTTCTCACAATTGTTGCTGAATACTGTATCAGTAAAACTGACTGTTAGAGCCAAATTTGTGTTTTGTAAAGTCAGTTGGCTGTGGCATCCATCTTTATTTGGATTTGTTTCAAAAGTTCATCAGTATAGATGTGTGCGTCCAATTTCCTCAAAGGTTCATTAAAATTCAAACTGTGGTTCATTAGATATTTTGCTAACAGGCAGAGCTGTCTGTAAAGAGTTGGTAGAACATTGTTAAACAAAGATTGTGTGTGATCCGTTAGCGCTTATAGTATGTGTTAGTTATAATAATAATGTCACACAATGTCATCAATGTATGTTGCCACACAAGGACGAAATTACTCTCTGCATTTAACCCATCCACCACCAGGTGGTGCAGTGGGCAGCTATTGAAAGCGCCCGTGGGGCAATTTGGGGATAAGGTGTGCTGCCCAAAGACACCACAGGGTATGTAGTGACTGGGGATCGAACCTGGGTCTCTCGGGTCCCAGGCCATCTGCCCTGCCTCTACACCATCTTGGCCCCATATATTTACACAAGCTGCTTATATCTGTGTTATCTTTCAAAAACAATCACATCAATATAGATTGTCAATAAGGTTTTACAATTTCTGTTCCTGCAGTTCCTGACTACAACAGCTGGGAATAGCAGCTGCATTCAGCTGTCAGTCATTATTCCACACCCACTGTCATCTGAGGCCCCGCCCCATACAAAACAGGGCCAAAAGTTTGAAACTGAAATAAAAAGATCTGAAAGGGAAAATGATCAACTTGAATCTGAAAAGTAGCTTTGAACCTTTTTTTTTTTTTCAGTTTCAAACTGTTGTTTTTTTCAGTTTCAAAATCATTTCTCAGTTTAAAATCTTTATTCAGTTTCAAAATTATTTCTCAGTTTAAAATCTTTATTCAGTTTCAAAATTATTTCTCAGTTTGAAATCTTTTTTCAGTCTCAAAATCATTTCTCAGTTTAAAATCTTTTTTCAGTTTCAAAATTATTTCTCAATTTAAATTTTTTTTTGCAGTTTCAAAATTTTTCTAAGTTTCAAATCTTGTTTTTTCTGTTTCAAATTAATTTTTCTTTTGAACAAACTTTATGGCCCCGATTTAGCTCCATACTTAGGAAGACTTAGAAACGCTCGGAGTGATTACCATATTTTTCAGACTATAAGGCGCCCTTAAAATCCTTTAATTTCCTCAAAAATTGACAGTGAGCCTTATAATCAGGCACGCCTTATGTATTCATTCTGGTTGTGCTTACTGACCTCGAACCAATTTTATGTGGTTATTGTGAATGAGCTAATTAAATGCAATTGTGATAGGAAAGGGAACGATAAGTTTTGTTTCAATGCTGCTGTCACCTGAGTTTGAATCTGTTGTTTTAATTGTTCATTTGTAGAAAGTCCTTTTGTCTTTTTATTTTTTTTATTTTATTTTTTTTTTTTTTGTCACTTGAACATCTTTGACTTATTTTTGATGAATTATTCTTAGAGTAGATTTTAGCTGTAGAGATTAGCTTTTTTGTTTTTCACTTTGAATTGATGGATGCTGTCGTCTTTTTTTTTTTTTTTTTTTGTGCGTGCACACCAAGTTTTCATGTTTTTACACAACGCTTCCTTCCAAGCCTCGGTCCGTCTGTCCGTCCTGATATCTGGCCTGCTGGAGCCGAGAGCTGAACCAAAACGGCGTCACGTTGCGTTGACGCCAAAGTGTTGGTTCCGCGGACACGTTGGCAAAGCTCAAGTAGAGGCTCGTGCTATCACGGTCTTCCTAATACGCTGGCTATATACAGACACCGGAAACTGTAGATATGTAGATATTTTAAAGAAAAAATTGTTGTTTTTATGTGCTCACTAGACCCTGGAAGTGCCATTAAAGATGACTTATACAGCCTTAGTGAGACAGAACGTCTGAATGAATTTGTGAGTTATATGAAATTCTTGCAAAAAACCCCAAACAGAAACGGTTTTAGCTAAGCCTTAACGTTCCTTCTCTAAACAAACTGCCTGATTTCTCACCGGAGTCTTTTGTAAATGCGATTAAAAACGGCAAGGGGCTTGTTTGAATCCCATCTAGTTCGTCATAATGGGAGTAGGCGAGCGTTCCATCACGTCCGTCTGAAGGCTTCAGTTTGAGGAGTTCTTCTGTTTCGCCTGTTTGTTTAAAATCAACAGTTAATGCTTTTCAGCTTTATATTTCTGCAACCAAAGATGTAGCCGTGTTAGCTTTCAGCTGTGTAAAACAAACTTCTTCGTGTTCTGATGGATTCAGAACGAGAAAGGTTGCATCGGGGGGGTGAAAGTGCACCTTTAGACGTTTGTGGAGGAATTTGTTGTTTTTATTGCTCTATTAATCCATGAGGACGTGTTCATCACAGGATTTTTGTTTTTTTAACGAGTTAAATGAAGTTTCCCTCTGTGTGCGTAGATCCGGTCTGAGTGACACTTTAAGGCAGGGGTTCTCAAACTTGTTGGGTTCAGGGACCCCATCATAACCCTCATGTTTATTAAATAATTGTCTTCAATTAGTCTCTTATAAGGGCAGCACGGTGGTGCTGCTAGTAGAGCTGCTGCCTCTCAGCAAGCAGGTCCCCGGCTCAAATCCCGGTCCGGGGCTTTTTTTTTTTTTTTTTTAATTCAACCGTTCCTTTATTTAATCAGATAAATCGCATTGAGCCTTGAAGTCTCATTTACAAGTGAGACCTGTTTGGACAGACAATAAAAAGTGAAAAGTGACACATAGGGTTTGGAGACCAAAAATTTTTTTTTAAATCCTAACATGCTCTTAGTCTTTGGCTGAAGGTTAAAAGCAAGATAATTGCAAAAATAAATAAATAAATAAATAAAAACATACATGATGACGCCAACATTCCACAGTTGTGTGTGTGTGTGTGTGTGTGGGGGGGGGGGGTGAGCATGTCCAGAGACAACACACAGAGGCACTGCAGAGCTCAGATAAAATCACGATTATTAAGTTCTGGGTGGAGTTTGCATGTTCTCTACGTGGGGTTTTATCCAGGTACTCCGGTTTCCTCCCACAGACCAAAAACATGCATGTTAGGCTGAATGGTGACTCTAAATTGTCCCTAGGTGTGACAGAGTGAATGGATGGACTGGAGACCTGTCCAGGGTGTCCCACCTCTCGCACAATGATAGCTGGATATGGGCACCAGTGACCCCTGCGACCCAAAAAAGAAAGAAGCGGCTAAAGATAATGGATGGATGCATGGATGGATGGATGGATGGATGGATAGTCTCTAATGCAATGGAAGTATTTGTGTAACACATACTTAAGACCTGTTCTTTCATAGTGCTAATACAATTTTTACACTTTTAAACGTGGGGTAATTTTCATCCAGGACACTCTTAATTAACAAAATGTTTAATTTCAGCTTTGAAAAAAATGACAGTTTTGAGAAAACTAAGGATCAAAAACCACTTTTAAACTTTACTATTCACATAATGAGCATACTAAATGTGTCGCCACTTCTTCAGATGATTACAAAAAGTTCTTTACATAAAACTGAACAGAATCACAGCAGCAGTAGTCAGACCAAGTAACAAGGCTTCATTTGTAAAACGAGTAATGATGGAACGCAAATAACTGTGTGTGTGTGGGGGGGGATTTTGAATAAAGTAGATGTGATTTCCTGCATCTACGTACTTGTGAAAAATGTAAAAAATAATTTAAAAAAAGCGGACCCCCCAAGTACTGGCTTGTGACCGCCCGGGGGTCCAGGGACCCCAGTTTGAGAACCACTGCTTTAACAGACTCAACACATCCAGAAGGAACAGCAGGTTTCGTGCGGACGCTGACAGTCGAGACGTTTCAACAAACACGAGCTCCTTTTGTAAATATTCTCTCTCCTTCCATTGGAAACTTTCCGTTTCTTCTTGTGTGATTTATTTGGATTTTTGCTCTTTTTTTAATTTTTTTTTTTTTTTTTGTGTGTGATTTTATGACCTGTCCAGAAAACACGGTGACTATCAAGCTTTCCGAGTCAGCGCATCATGAAGGAAGTGTCCAGGTTAATGATGTTCCATGTGCTGCCCTCCACTTTTTAACACACGATTTACACGATGTTGAAACTATGAAATGACCCTGAGTTACAGAACAGTGTTTATTCATTTTTGTAAAGCAGAGCTAAAATGTTGCGAGAAAATTAGATGTCTTGTAAATGAAATGGCCTTTTAGTTGCGTTAAAATGAAACAGTACCAGGACTGATGGTGTATTTTGTAGATATCGCAGCGGGTTTTAAAGTTAAAGCGATTAATTGCACTTACTGTTTACCCAAGTCGATTTAGAAAACGCTCTTCTCGTCCACCCTGACGTCAGGCTGACGGCTTGTTTCATAGTTTCAAATTGTTTTGCTGCTAAAACAGAATTTCCAAACGGGTGGTTTTTTTGTGGTCCAATCTGGATTTTCACGTTTGCTTGTATTTTAATTCAGAAGATGAAAGTGACACAAACGGATTCAAAGCCGTAGCGATCCAGTGTGTAGGATGGAGTGGCACCAAGCGGCTCGAGTCACAGACTTCTACTCGACGAGCAGGAAATCTAGGACGCAAAACAAACACAAACGCTTGTTTTTGTCCCATTTGAGCTACTGTAGAAACATGATCAATGAAATAAAGCTGCTTATTCAGAGGTAATGACATAAAATCAATCTTGTTTTTACCTTGAACTGGTGCAAACGTTGCATTTCTGCCGAGGTTGCCTGAAATGTTACACACTGGAGCGTTCAGTTATCGAACGCCATGAGGCGACACGTTTGAAATCAAGTTGTTGTGACTCCCAGGGCATTCTGAAAATTCACCGGGCTCATCAGACCCCCTGCTTGTGAACAGTTTTCTTATTTATACAACTCATTTTGTACAGTTTTGTTGGAGGAAAGAGGTTTTGATATTTGCTTATTTTGCAAACGCCACTTGGCTACTTTTGTCTTCCTGTGCCAGAAATGCTAAATCGTCTGTATCTTGTTTTTTCTTATTATTATTATTTTTATTTTTTTTATTGATCGATTTTACTTCTGTGTTGGTTTTCTCTTTGGATATGTCAGTTTTCTTTTTTTGTGTGTTTTTTTTTTTTTAATAAAAGTTTTGTTTTAATGTTTGAATTGTTTTTATTGTTTATGTCACAAGAACAGAAAACCAACAGTGAAAGGACTGAGCAAGGAGATGGGTCAGATCCAGAGTTCAGCAAGGGGGTTACTCAGAACATGCAGGTTCCTTACTGGTAGATGGTTGGTCAGATGTATGGTTCCAAAAGTCCTGTACACTCAGGAGAAGATCCAATGTGTTCAGGAGGGCAATGAGAGCAGCTGAAGGGTGCACAGGTAAAAGTTTCCAGAGGTTCACTAGGAGATCCAAATACCCAGGTAGGTCTCAGGAGGTTCACTGGAAAAATCATAATCAAAAGGCTTGGAGATACACAAAGGGTTAAGAGCATGAACCATAAGCAGGGTAATGCTCCAGCATCGAAGGGGAGTCATCAGCTGCTTTATACAGTAGTCCCTCATTACTTCGGTAGCGTTCATCAGAGACTATCGCGGTTTTTCAAATTAAGACATGACACACAACTGGCTGATCGGCATGACATTTTTATTTAAAATGAATTATTTTAAATTATTTAGCACCTGCTGCACATTTGTAGAGCTGCAGGATAAACTTCCTGCCGCAGATGATCAGCTGTTCTCCGTGCAGAGCAGAAAAGTGGGCGTGGCCAAGAGCGCGCTTGCAGGTGGCAAAGACCAGAGGAGGCAGGGAGCGGAAATCGTGATTTTCTGTGCTCTTTTAGAGCGTTTAGAAAGATTGTTTAGAATATTGCAAAAGTGTGGGAAGGGTTTAAAATCCCTTTATACATATAAAAATAAACTACAGTACTCCTTAGTACTTGTGCTAATATTCCTACTTCGCGTTTTTTCACTTATCGCGGGTCTTCAGGGTACGGATCCCCCGCGATAAACGAGACTACTGTATATGCCTGGAGCCTCATCAGGACACATTGTCTGCAGGTGTGGAACTATGGCGCCCTCTGGTGACCAAAGACAGGTATGGAACTGAGTCAAAATTAAATCACTACCTCAATGCATGTTTGTTTCACCTCTTCACTTTTCCAAAGAGACATTTTGTGTATGATTAGGATTTATTCATTTATTTTCTTGTTCTATGAAATGAAATATCTGTTCACTGACACTTCGAATAGATTTGTGTGTTTAAGATTTTTCTGCATACCAGTAGTAGAGAAAATCGTTTTCTTCTTTCACATAGGACAAGCTGGCTGTGGTGGTTTACTTGTTCTTGTTTCAAATGTCAACATTCATCAAATTTTATACAAATTAATGAATAAAAATGAGAATAAAACAGAACGACAGCGGTGATGTGTGCAGTGAAGGTCACATTACATCCAGGGTCAGCTCTGAGCGCCTACTTGTTTGCAGTGGCGATGGACAGATCAGGCAGGAGGACCCTCCATGGACTGTGATGAGTGCAGATGATACTGATCTGTAGTGAGAGTAGGGAGCAGGTTGAGATTTGCCCTGAAGGGGAAAGAATGAAAATCAGAAGAACTGGGATGGACTATGTGTGTGTGTGAATGTGAGGGAGACTGGTGGAATGGTGAAGTAATGAAAATGGGTTTAGGTACCAGGGGTGAACCCTCCAAATCAACAATGGTGCACAAAAGAAGTGAAGAAGAATAACGCTAGAGTGGTGAATACAGAAGGAGAGCTGAGAGAAGTGCAAAGCTGATGGTAGATGAGGCTTAGTGAAATTATGTTAAGTCTGGAGCTGGTAGGGAAAGACTGAAGGTCATGGATGGAAGGAGATGAGGTTCTGGATGAGATGGAGGCAGATGATCCGCTGTGGCGGCCCGTAAAGAAAGCAGCACCAAAAGAGATGACGTTCATTTATATTTAATTATATTTGTAGGATCGTTCAGTAAAATAAATGCACTTTTTTTTTTTAAAAACAGCAACTTTTACCATTTTCAAAACAAAACAATATTTTATAAGTCGGTTTATTTAGAGTTGAAATAAATGTACATAACTATAAAAATATACAGTGATTTTTTTTCTTTTCCATCACACAGAACCTTTCTAATGCGCAGACACAATCCGAACAAACAAATCTAAAAGGCCACTGTCAATTCACATTAAAACAAACCCCTAATCAACTAAAAGCTCGTGTTGATATTCCCCTTTCAGCTGGTGTTCACTTGTAATCAGCTAAAATAAGCTCAAGTTTCGTTGATAAAATGTTTCCCTTCAATTTCTCGTCATTCATTTAGAAATAATCCTACGCACATACAGCAGCTACAACAGAACAGAAACACACACAGAGCATAAAACAGTTGTTGCAAAGCAGGGTCGTGAACAAACTCAAGCCCGTTGAGCGTGAACGTGCAGGTTTCAATCTCAGCTGTTGGCTCAGTGATGGATGAACAGAACAAGAAGCTGATGAATCTTTTGAATTAAAAACTGTAGGATCGAGGGGGCGGTTGTAGAATTGGGATAAGAGTCGTGTTTAAAATCCATCCGCCCTGACGTCGTCTTGTGCCGGAGCGAAACGACGCCAGGCCGAGCTTTCGAGCAGCGTGTCGACTTCAGTCTCGTCCTTGTCCCGTGAGCTGAAGCAGGAAGCTGAACAGGTAGATGACATCCAGGTAGAGGCAGAGCGTGGCAAAGATGTATTCCTCTGGACTTATTGAGTAGCGCTTGTTCCCCAAGAGCAGCTGGGTGTCGAAAGCCAAGAACTGTGGAAAGAGAGGACGCAAATCAGGGGCTGAGCTGCAAAAAGACCTACAGGCATGTGAAAGTCCACCTGCTTCCAGTTTCAGGGTTTGACCTAATCAGAATGATCTGGTCTTCACCAGGTTCTAGAATTGTTCAATAACCTCAGGTGTAAAAATGATTTCCGTCGTGTCATAGAAGAGGAATAGAAGAGCTGTGTGTGGAAGAGCTAGTCCAACCCGTCATTCAACAACCCACTAGTGTTCTGTACGACTTCCTCACAACATTTTGCAGGAATTTTAACCCATTCTTCTTTACAACGTTGCTTCAGGTTGTTGAGGCGTGTGGACTTTGGTTTCTGCAGTTTAAGATCCCACCACTTCAATCAAACTGAGTTCTAAACCTCGACTGGACCATTCAACTGGTGACCCGGGGGCTGGAAGTGGCCCGCGGGTGACTTCAGTCCGGCCCACCAATGACTTTTTTTTTTTTTTTTTTGGCTTCTGTGTTTGGGTTCTATTTATTGCATTTATGATTCGATGCAGCAAAATAAACATATTTAAAATGTAACAGATAATTGCAACACTTGGTTTATTTACATAATGACTTTAATTGATGGATGGCCCCTGAGCAGTTTGGTTGAATCGCTCCGCTCTAATCCTTTTGTTCATGATTGACCCAATGACTGCAAGGTGTCCGGCTCCTGTGGCTGCAAAACAAGCCCAAATCATCACCCCTCCACCCCTGTGCTTGACAGGTGACATGATATGTTTGTGCTGATATGCTTGTACCAGTGCATTATGGACAGTGCTTAGTTTGTAAACCAAACAATGCTGGAACGCAAATAGGTGTCATTGATATTTTGACAAATTGGCGCCATTGTTTTGTGCTGTATGTACACATTAAACATTTCTCTCGTATTTTTAATAAATCTTTTTATTAATGACCCATTTAAACTGTAAAACTGATTTGCAATTTAGTTGTGCTTTTAAATTATGTGTCTTAAATTAAATTGCCCATGACTGTACTTTTAGGGGCTGAGGTATTTTTAAGGATAGAAGCAGAAATGCTTACGTGAAGAGGCAGCTCTTATGTGATATTAGGACGCTCGTGACTGTTGTGTTTAAAATTGGTGTTTATGCATTTTCAGATTACACAACCAATATAGGTTTTATTCGTTCAAGGCAGTCACATTTGTTCAAAACTTTATTATTAATAAGCCTGAGAGGTATCGGATCCAAGTAAACAGTTACTGAAGAGAGTTCCCGTATCTTGTTCCGGCAGGATCTGGCTCAAATTAAAACCTGATTATGGGTGAACATCACTACTTTGGTCTCATCAGGTCATGGGACATTGTTCTAGAAGTTTCAATGCAACTTTCCAAATCTTTCTCCTGCAACCAGACGAGCTGAACTTGTTCGGTCTTCTAACATTTTCCCAGCTTGACAGGCAGTTCCCGCTGCTTTGCTAAGATCCTTGCTTATGTCTTTTCTTCTTGTCATTGTGTTAACACACACCTGTATGCTTCAGAGCAGCAAACAGCCAAAACTACTAGTTTTGTAGAAGTGTTCACACTGATGATGTTCAGTTAATTCATCTGATCAGCAGCACCTGGCTGATATGGAGCCTCTTAAATCCTATAGAATTAACGAGGGCAGACTTAGTTGTTCCCACAAAGCTTTTCTCGTTTATTTTTGATCATGTGAGGTTATTTTTGAATATGTTAAGACCTGGTAGACCGTATGACTGTATATAAACAATAACAGACGTGTCACGCCTACCAGAGTGAAGAGGATGGCTCCTATCACTGAATAGATGGCATGCAACCAGGGAACCTGCAGAGGAAAACTGATTACAAAACACTGCTAAGAAGAAGAGCGTGCTAATTTAGGCAAGACAAAGCAGAATGAGATTATCTGCAGCAGATTTAGACCCTCTCCTGAGCCATGTCTGAGCACAGCCAGCAGCATGAACTCCTGTTGAGCTCATCGTCACCCTCAGTTCACCTAGTCTGCTTCTGGAAGGCCCTGGACGGCCCCAGAGCGAAGAGAAGAGGGAAGCAACTCACATATCCAAAAGGGACGACGATGGAGAGGGTGATGGCGCAGAGGAGCATGACCATGCACATGGAGAACAGGACACCCTGGCAGGATGTGACGTCAATCTGCAACAGGAGATTTATAGCTGTTGCATGTTGTTCCTGTCCTGGTGTTGTTTTAAAAAAATAACTGTTATTTGTTTCACCTTGCTCTGGAAGCTGAAGATGGTGACGGAGAGACACACCAGCGCTGTGATTCCCAGACAGAGCAGCACCGACCTGGTGTTGTAAAAGCTGCACGAAGCACAAACGTTTGCATTAAAGAGCTGAAGGGCGGCGTGTCACACAGATCCACACGTGCACCTCCATCTTTACCTCGACAGAAACCCCATCATAAAGGCCATGCTCAAAGTCTGTGAAGAAAAAAACAAAGAAAAGAAACAATTTGTTTCATAGTCACACAGATAAACCAGTTTCTGTAATAAACTGCAGAATACTCACAAAAATAACTAAGAGGATGATATTCCAGGGAAACTGCCTCCTGTTAGAAGGAAAAACATTTATTACTGTTTTTTTGTTGTTGTTTTTTTAAAGAAAGCTGCTGGTTTACCTGAAGGGTTTACCTGAGGTCTCCACAGCAGGACAGAGCGATGTAGGTGCCAAAAAACATGAGGCTAAAGGCGTAACAGACGGATGAGAACAGGCAAAAACACGACGGGCAGAGAGGAGGAACGACGTGATGTCACTTACTAAGAGGCCGAGTACAAGCCGGGATGAGTCTGAATGTAAAACCTCACAGGAGCGCTGCAAACGAAGCGGCCACAGCAAAGATTTATTACTGAGCTGTCCGTCAAAACTCAAAGAGCTGAAGAGCAACATGAAGAACAAAGAACAGTTTACCAAAATGTGAAGAGACAAACGATTCCCACGGTCACAGAGAGCTGGAGCATGAGGATGGCGTACACCTGCAGGAGGATGAAGAGTTGCTCTTTGAGTCCTCGTACATTTTCTTATGTGTGTCAGCAACTTTTAGCCACATTTTAGCTCCTCTTGTTAAAACCTTCAGCTCGTTCAGGGGATGGGAATTTAGTTTTAAACTTTTTTTTTAACTTCTTTAATATTTATCTCAAATGTAATCACGCGATCTTGTTTCCTTAAATCTGCTTAACTGAACTTTAATTTTATCTTTTTTGCTACTTTAACTTTTACTTTCCATTCTGCTACTTTAAAATAACACTTTGCTACTTTTAGTTTTTAGCTACTGTTCTGCTGTTCTGTTTTTAGCTACTTTTAGTTTTTACTTAGCTTTTTATTTTTTTGCTATTTTCTGGCTTTTATCCAGCCTTTTGTCACTTTTATCTTGCAAGCTAATCTTTTCTCAGCGCTAGCCTTTTGCTACATTTTATTTTTAGCTAATCTTTTTTACTCAAGCTTTTAGCTGCTACTTTTAACTGCCCATTTTGCTACCTTAAACCTTTACTAACCTTTAGCCACTTTTAGCATCAAGCTAGCATTTTGTTAGCTTTAACCATCCTTTTTGTTACTTTTTGTCTCTAGCTGGTCTTTTGATGCTTTTAGTCTTCAGGTTGTTTCAAATATATCTGGCATTTTTGCTACCTTTAGCTTTTAATTAGCCTTTTGCTACTTTAAGCTTTCACCAGATCATTTTTGTTACGTTTAGCTTTTAAGCTGGCCTATTTAGCTTACACTTTTAGCTAATCTTTTGCTGCATTTAGCAAACACTTTGCTGCTTTTAACTTTTTGCCACTTTTAACCCGTCAGTTGTTTTAACATTACCGTAACTAGCCTTTTGCTCCTCTTTAAACTAGTCTTTTCTTTTAGTCAGGCTTTAGCTAGTTTTTTTTTTTTTTTTTAAAGCCAGTGTTCTGCTTCTTTTAGCTTTGCCAACTCGATAACTTATTTATCAAGTGCGCTCAGAGTGTTTTGACAGAAAAGGCTGCTTGTTGGGTTAAATCTGCAGTCCGTCACCTTCCTGATGAACGTCCTCCTGATGGTCTTGTCGTCCCAGGCGAACTGAGCCTCCATCTCGTCATAACCTTGAAGAAACAAACAAGATTCACAACTTCATGTTCTGCCACGAGGTTTGAATGCCTCTCCTGTCCTGTTTGTTAAAAATAAAGTAGAACCTGCCACAGATCAGTGTTTTAGAAACAAGCTCAATGTGTTCAGTTATGAGAAGGAGCTTCTCACCTGCTGTGGCCTCCTGGTAGGTGGGAGGCTCATTGTCAGAGCTCACCTGCTGGATCACAACAAGAGACAGAAGGAACATTCAACTCTTTAAATTACAGTATTTTAAAGTTAAGCTTTAGTTAGGAGCTGAAACTAAAACGTGTTTTTTAGTTGAAAACAGCTGAAAACCTGACGGGGCCTCAGTCTGTGCAGAACAAACCTCTCTGACCTGCAGTCGAACATACCTTTGACTTTTTCATGACGTTCTCCCGTTTTTTTGTCCTCTCTTGTGCTGCGGATGCAGAGAAAAGCCGGCAGGTTCCTGCTCCTCGTGTCGAATCTAATCTGGGCTCAGTTTGGTTCCTGTGACTCAGAACCAGGTCCAGGCGCTCCTGCGGCTGAAGTCGATGCTCTGAATTTGTGTGTGGATTACTCAGCTTTATAGGCCTGTTGGGTTAATCTCCCTCTAACCCTGATCCCTACACACACACACACACACACACACACACACACACACACACACACACACACACACACACACACACACACACACA
>JARVGV010000350.1:21590869-21606036 GCA_031762435.1 Hypsolebias longignatus | reverse complement strand
TGGGACCCTGTGTACATAATTTCGTTTCATTACATGTACCACATGTGGTGCAAATGACAATAAAGACTCTCTGACTTTGACTCTGAAAACATGCATCTTAATCACATTACTGTACTTTGTTTTTGTGTTTTAATTGCTAATTATGATGATTTATTTATATATTTTTTAGAAATTAAAAACAAAATAAACAGGCTGTTGTTCTGCATTAATACAGAATTATTTTTAAGGGAACTCGTCCCTGAACTGTTCTTTACACATGATTTTCCAGTTTTAATGCTTTTCCACATTTGAAAGCGTTTCCAGTTTTTGCCTTTGCCTGCCACCAGATGGAGACACATTATTATTTATAAAACCAGACCGTGGCTCATAGACCTGCATGAAAAAAAAAAAAAAAAAAAAACTTTGAACTAATGCTTAGTAATTCATAAATTACTACTATAAAAAGCAAATCAATTATCAAGTCCTGGGTGTATTTATAACTTAATAACCATACAGTAACAGATGGACACAAAGCAGATTTAAATCATATGAATATTTAAGAAACAGAACGCAAAAAAAAAAAAATAGTTTATGATTAGTTTGGAAGTGAAAACAATCATTCCTCTTAAGTTTTAAAGGCATTAGTTAGCCAGAAATGCTACTTTCACTGTACAGTTAGAGCTTGACTTTATCAGTGTCCTGAGGTGTGTGGTCCCAGAGCACCCAGTCCCATCAACACTCCAAACACATTAATATGGACTTGAGTGTGAAAATCACGCAGTTCACCTCCGACTAAGTACATGAATGAAACCGTGCCGAGCTGACAGGACCCTCAGGCACTCAGAGGGCCACACAGACGTGTCCAGAAAACTAACTCTCCTCAAAGGCAGAACTATACTCCACCTCTTCACACACCACTGGGAGAAAATACACCCCGTCACTTTCTCAAGACCAACTGAAGATGTAAAGATAAGAGAGCATTCTCTTTTTGTGGGACAGATGTTGAACGATGGGTTGTAATGGGTCACAGAGAACAAGTCCTAGACATGTACTCTGTTTAGACTCACACTGGCAGGTTGATGCTGGAGGAGTCAGAGCCCATCTGGTTCAGAGGTCATTTCCTGCTGCTGTCAATGAACCACCTGCAGAGCGCCAAAGGCGCTCCAGCTACTGGAGCTAAACACTAACAATTACAGAGGGTCCAGATCTGGTGGCTACAAGAACTGTCAACTGACTGGAGTGAGATGATCTGAGGTCATAAAGTCAAGCTGCTACAGAAAAAACAAAGAGGAGGAAAGTGTCTCAACAGGAGCAACAAGGAATCAGAACTTGGACATTTTTAACAAGCTATTCCACAGATTTAGGTTTTAAAGGACATGGTTGTCATGAAAAACAGATCCAATATACCACTTTTTAGATAATGAAATAATGAAAGATCATAATATTGTTTTTGACTGGAGCATGACAGGTCTCTCTTGTAACCAAGTACCTGAGGCTCAATGGGATTAACCTGTATAAATAAAGGTTGAATGAAAAAAAAATAACAACTCACCTAAGTCATGTTTCTGGACATACCTTGGTTTGGGATTAACAGTTCACTTTAGGTTTGATTTAACAAGAAAAACAAACAAATAGTTAATGCTTTATTCCTTTCATTGATTTCAAACAGACAATAACTCTCAAGAAAAATAAATTAAAAAAAGACCAGAAACCAGCTTGGTCAGTGGGGAAGTTCCTTGGCAGCAGGTCATGAACAACTAGGTGAGGGTTATTCAACTAGTAAGTAAATTTGTCCCCTAGTAATAATAAAAATAGTAATAATAATAATAATAATAATAATAATAATAATAATAATAATAATGATAATCTACAAAACTGAAAGGTATTTTTCTTTTGTGAAGACAATAGTACAATGCAGGAATGTTTGTTTCAGTTCCTTTTGTCCAAGCCCAATATAAATTAAAAGACAATATGTAGAACTGAACACCTCTTAATGTAACACGAGTACTGCATACGGTACATTCTACGTATGCCTGTCGACAAACTATTATGCATCAATGCATCAATCTATAGCAACGTCAGGAAAAGTTAGGATTTTGTATAACTTTGACCTTGATTTGTGAACTTGACCTTAAAGCTAGGGTGATGAAAAGTATATGTGGCACTCGGTCTAGTGATGATGCATAAATGTATCAAGTTTCATTAAATTATCTCGAGCAGATCAGAAGTTATGGGTGGGGCAAGAGAAGCTTATGTACAGGCAGTATGTGGTAATACTGGGCACAGCTAACCACTAATTCGCTAACAAAAAAATTGCTTTGCTATCACCAGATTTTTTTTTAATGCGGAAGCTAACGCTAAAGCGCTGACTTTTATTATACTCTGCTGTCTCTGACTCTGTAAGACTGTCTGTAATGTGACAACGTTGTAAGTGAACACAACTCAATGGTTCATAAATCACTAGTAAAGTGTCCATGTACCATTCAAATAGGAGCTTTGAGAAATGAATCTGGTCCATCAGAGTCAAAGAGGTGGAGCAGAACTCTGCTGTGCTGAAGCAGAATGATGCATTCAATGTGTGTCAGACATCTCTCTCATGTCATTTACTAATTAATTAATTCACTGTTGTGAGACTCTGTGCTTTACTTTTATAAACTAACAACAAAGTTGCATCATCAATGTTCTCTTGGTAATAAATCTGTATTAACGTAAAATTGTGTGAAATGTGTGAGAGAGTCACGTCCCAGAGACCGTGTAAGTGTTGCAAAGCATGCTGGGTAGAAATTATGTGTGCAATGTTTCTGATTGTTTACGATGTTTCTGATCATGAATTTCATTAGATTTTTTTTCCTGTTCTGGTTTGGTATTTATGTTAAAAAATCTCTGTTATTGACTGTAAACTGACACCATAAGTCAGGCGTTGTTTACGGTAGACATGGGGGGTGTGGGGGAAACACTGCAAGAGTGGAGATGTGTGCAGGCGATGCTTCATTCTGCAAAGCATAGCATCGCTACATGCACCTTTTAGTGTGGAGATCTCAACTCATCTTGAAAAAAAAAGTGTACTTGAATTGATCAGATTTTAATTTAGCAAAAGCTAGTTCTGCCAAAGGTTTTCAAAGTTAGCGAAAACGCTATTCCACTAAACGGAAAGTTAGTTCCGCTTTTATCAGATTAGCTGAACCGTGCCCACCACTGACACTGAGATTATACCATATTACGTCCGCCTTTCAACAAGTTCACTTTCATATGAACTCATCATTTTTTGTTTTGATATAAAGTGCTTTAAATAGTACCTTCCTTTACTTCTTTTCTATCTATCAATTAGCAAAAAGCAATAAAACTACAAATACCAGAAGGCACAAGAACAGCCAGCACAGTGCTTTGTCTGTCTCCAGAGCAGCTCCCCTAAACCAACTATAGCCACAGGCTGTGGGACAGAGTGAAATCTAACATGCATATGAAAATAAATTAAAGCAAACTCTAAATCATTGTCATACCGGCCAAACCTGAAGTCTACAACAACAACAAACATAAGCATCTGGACGTTGAACAAAACCTAATGAAAAAATATTTTTTTTAAATTTTGCTGTCTGAGCAGACCAAAGACAGGCTCCTGTTAAGAATACTGTACTACTACCAATACTACTACTACTACTTTGAAGCTGAAAGTTAAACTTTGATATGTGTTATATAGACTCTGGATATTTAGAGAAGTTCATCAAAGGAGGGAGGATTAGTGCGTTGCTTCTTAACAGTCATGACCAAATGACTTTGCAAACCTTGAAAAGTTTTAAAGGTCAGAAAACCACCTCTGATTATTCTAATATTTCCTGGAAGTTTCTGACGAATTAAGAGGTCCTGCTGAATGACTGAAACCAAAAATAACACGTGAAAGGAGTTGTGCTGGTCACAATGGTTCATGATTTCTCAGACTGTGTTTCCATGATGTTGGAAGTAAAACTAGGTTATGGGATGCTGGATAGGTACAAATGTTTTTGCATAAAAACAGGAACTGTTCTTGTGAGATAAATACTGGACTTTCCAGCACTCACCCAAACAGTCCTGGAGCAACATGCTAATAAATCATTATTGGCATATGTCTCGTTAGCTTCTGATGTTTATATAGACAATACAATATATTCACGTATAGAATCACAGACATCAGGTAGGTGATTTTTGATACTCATAAAGCTTCTCTCATACATCACTTCATTTGATGGCCATGTAAGATAAAAAGGAAAACTAACATTGTTTAATATATCTGTGTATGTGTGTTCTTACCCCAAGCAGAAGACCTTCTATTGGTGTGGGGTACAGTCTATCCGGCCCCTGAGAAGCACACAGCTGGGGCGACATGGTGGGCGATTCATCTATATAGGGCAATGTCTCAGAGCCGTCCTGGGACTTGCCATCTTCTGCTGCTTCTCCCTCGTAGCCATCTGTGTTATAGTTAAAGTCTGGAGGGCATGACAGGAGGTCCAAAAGGAGGAGCAGGGAGGAAAAGGAGAGATGTCAGTTATCACAAAATAAAAATTAAAAAAAGAGTACTGCATATGGCACATTATACGCCCACCAACAAACTACCGGTACTTTGATTTGTGACATCAGAGCCAGGGTGATGAAAAGTGTACACGACACTCCATAATAGTAGTGATGCATGTGCAACTTTCAAGAAGTTATGGCTCAGAAAAGAGAAAATTTATGGATGTACCAACGTACATACAGACAGAGACTATACCATAATAGGGTTGTCTTTCAACAAGCATATAATATAATAGCAATAATCTAAAAATACAGAAATTCTGTCCAAGAGAGATACAAATGTGGCATACACATTCCCTGCCTCCATTAAAAAAACTGTTTTGAAGATGTAAGGTGATGAGTTTACATCAACGATGAACCCATGTGTTGAAGAAGATATACAAGCAGCATGTTTAATATGTGACTCACTGTGCGAGTTGAACTTCAGCTCAGTTGAACTTCAGCTCAGTGAAATCACAGTTCTGACAGGCATTTGTCAGGCTTAGTGTCAGAAATCAGACCAAAACAACAAAACTCCTGTCAGACAGGCCTGAGTAACAGTGACAGATCCAGTGGAGGAGAACATTGTTGACTACAAAATTAATCCTGCACTGCTTTAAATAAAACATAATGAAAAGTGGAAGAAGACAAGTTTACAGTTTGACACTGAAAGCCTGAGTTAGACTTCAAATAAAAGTAAAGTATACTGGCATGTTTGTGTATTTGTGATGGGCACCACTCATTACCTGCTGCCTTCTGTGATAAAAAGCAGATAAATAGAAGAAAATGGTTAAACCAGCATAAGATTACACTGTAATTATAGTTTTCTTCTTTGCTGCTATGGCTCCTATGGGATGAATCCTAACAGGAAGAAAGAAAATGCTGTGCAAAGACTAATAAAAAAAATTAATAAATTAAAAAAACAGACGTGAAACACAACTGATTATGTGGGGGTTGTGTGGGTGTGAGTGCAAATTTGCCTCCATCCATACTTAAGCTCGATGGGGCGGGTGTATTTGTGTGAAAGATATCGGACAGCTCTAACGAGGAACCGATGAGAACTAATAGAAGAAACAGGGCTTCAAGTCCACTGGACAGCCAACCCCATCAGGCTAATACTGCTGCGTGCTTACACTCATCTGACAGTTACTGACATGCAGCACAAACCACGCTCACTGAACCATCTACATGTCAATCAAAAACAAATAGAAAATAATTAATTTATTATTAATGGTTTGTAAATTAACCATGGAGTGTCACGGTTACCATATGGTTTATTTGCAGCTGTCACACAAATGGATGATAAATGTAGCACATGCTAAAAACACTGACTACCTTAGAAAGTGCGACACATTAGAAAGGCACAAGCGATCACCTCTAAATGTGTTGTGATAACTTCATACTCGGCTCCTTTCAGAGACTGGTGAGCATGTACTTGTTTTATCCACTCCTCATCATTCTCTTCAGTTTACACTCCATCATAATTTTCCATTCACTACTTCATCATGTAGCTTTAAAAAACTAAAACAAACTGATGCCAAAAGTGTGACTCAGTCAGGAATAGTGAGTTATGACTTTTGGGAGCAGTACATTGTAAGGTTTAGACAAAATTGGCAAAACAAAACAAAAAAAAACAAAAAACATTTCCCAGTGGACAGCAAAGGGATTTAGACAAAATGACTGAGTAAATCCAACTCTATTTAGAGAACTACAACCCAGATTCCTAGCAGGAACATTATTCAGTGTTTAAACAGATTGAATTTTACATGACATATCCAGTATTCTGATGGATTTGATTTTTTTTTTTTTACTTTTGCAATTTAGGTTTTATGATTTTTGAAGGTTTTATCTTAGATTGTTCAGCTAAAGATGGTGACAAACTACACAACTTTCAGTCTTTATAGATTTTGAAAAGTCAGCGTTCACACTAACAGACTTTAGAAGGTTAAATGAAAAACCGGGGATCACACAACAAACAACGGTGCCTATTTGATCGATCACAAATGACATAATTCATCAAACTATCAAAATCCATCCGAAAGCATCAAACTCACAAGTTTAAAGGTGTGAATCATATTTTTCCATTTACTCATGACATAATGAAAAACGGTATTATGACTATTGGTAAATAATGACATTTCATTCAGTCCCAGGACGATATAAATTTGCATCAGCAAAGTGTAAACAAAAACATGTCCAATTGTCTTACTGCTGCAGTTGTCCATGAAGCTACCTGCTATCTTCAGATGCACTTTACTGTGTCCCACCTTCTCTTTTTTTATTTGGTGCTGGCAAAATGTTTGATCAATCATCAGTTCACTGCCTGACTGCATCCAGATTAGCTCTGGCCCTCAAAGACCTGTTAGTCCGTCTCTAAAAAGTCCACCTCCACGCCACTTATTATTCTAAACTAGAAGCACCTGTTTGAGGTGGTTAGCTGCATAAAGACACCTGTCCACCCCACACAATCAGTAAGACTCCAACTACTAACATGGTTTAAGACCAAAGAGCTGTCCAAAGACACCAGAGACAAAACTGTAGACCTCCACAAGGCTGGAAAAGGCTACGGGGCAATTGCCAAGCAGCTTGGTGAAAAAAGTTCAACTGTTGGAGCAATTATTAGAAAATGGAAGAAGGTAAACATGACTGTCATTCTCCCTCGGACTGGGACTCCATGCAAGATCTCACCTCGTGGTGCATCAATGATCTTAAGAAAGGTGAGGAATCAGCCCAGAACTACACAGGAGGAGCTGGTCCATGACCTGAAGAGAGCTGGCACCACTGTTTCCAAGGTTACTGTGAGTAACACACTAAGACGTCATAGTTTAAAATCATGCATGACACGGAAGATTCTCCTGCTTCAATGAGCACACGTCCAGGCCCCTCTTAAGTTTGTCCATGACCATTTGGATGATCCAGAGGAGTCATGGGAGAAAGTTGTGTGGTCAGATGAGACCAACATTGAACTTTTTGGTCTTAATTCCTCTCACCATGTTTGGAGGACGAAGAATGATGAGTACCATCCCAAAAACACCATCCCTACAGTGAAGCATGAGGGTGGAAGCATCATGCTTTGAGGGTGTTTTTCTGCACATGGGGCAGGACGACTGCACTGTATTAAGGAGAGGATGACCGGGCCATGTATTGGGAGATTTGAGGAACAACCTCCTTCCCTCAGTTAGAGCATTGAAGATGGGTCATGGCTGGGTCTTCAACATGACAATGGCCCAAAACACACAGCCAGGAGAACCAAGAAGTGGCTCCATATGAAGCATATCAAGGTTCTGGAGTGGCCTAGTCAGTCTCCAGACCTAAACCCTATAGAAAATCTTTGGAGGGAGCTCAAACTCAGTGTTTCTCAGTGACAGCCCATAAACCTGGCTGATCTAGAGAAGATCTGTGTGGAGGAATGGACCAAAATCCTGCTGCTGCTGCAGTGTGAGCAAACCTGGTGACAAACTACAGGAAACCTTTGACCTCTGTAACTGCAAACAAAGACTACTGTACCAAATATTAACACTGATTTTCACAGGTGTTCAAATACTTATTTGCAGCAGTAACAAATGCGTTATTAAAAAATTTACATTGTGATTTCCAGAATTGTATTTATTTTTAGATTCTGTCTCTCACAGTGGACATGTTGCACCTAAGATGAAAATGTCAGACCCCTCCATGATTTGTAAGTGGAATAACTTGCAAAGTCGCAGGGTGTTCAAATACTTATGTTCCTCACTGTATTTCTTAGTTCATATCTTAGATCTTATTAATGTTTTGCTTTACAATTTGTATGTTTGTTGGATGTAACTGGGACTATGTGTACATAGTTTCGTTCCACCTCATGTACCACATGTGGTGTGAATGACAAAGACACCTTGACCCTAAACTTATTTTGTCTCAAATTGTTAAATTATTGTTGTATTTCTTTTTTGTCTGTGTTGCTGCTGCTATAAAATGAATGTCCTCTTGCGGGGCACTCAGGAAAATTATACCTTAAACAAATCAAACTGGTTCTGGAACGTAATCAAATCTTGACTGGACCTTTTTCTGATGCACATTAGATGTTTTATCATCCGTATACAAGACAGAAATTAAGATTTGTTTTGAATTTATCAACTACTGTCATCAATTACAAATAGCTGTGGGGAAGGGCGGCATGGTGGCACTGTCGCCTCCCAGCGAAAAGGTTGCCAGATCAACCCCAAAAAAGAAGAAAAACAACAACGAGAAGAACAAGTGCAAGAAGGACGAGTGCAAGAAGAACGAGTGCAAGAAGAACGAGTGCAAGAACTGCATGAAGAACGAGACGAAGAACTGCATGAAGAACGAGAACAAGAAGAACTGCATGAAGAACGAGAACAAGAAGAACTGCATGAAGAACGAGAACAAGAACTGCAAGAAGAACGAGAACAAGAACTGCAAGAAGAATGAGAACAAGAAGAACTGCATGAAGAACGAGAACAAGAACTGCAAGAAGAATGAGAACAAGAATAACTGCATGAAGAATGAGAACAAGAAGAACTGCATGAAGAACGAGAACAAGAAGAACTGCATGAAGAACGAGAACAAGAAGAACTGCATGAAGAAGAACTGCAAGAAGAACGAGAACAAGAACTGCAAGAAGAACGAGAATGCTTTGAGGCACAAATTTTTCTACATGAACACTAAACTTCATGATCAGGTATAAAATCCAACAATGTTCAGTCAGGTCATCTGGACGTTTTCTTTTTTTGCTGAGACGTTTCAAAGGATGAATGTAGAAAGCAGTTCTTCTACATGAACAACCGAGCATCGCACTGGGAGCTTTTCATGGCAGCATCGTGTTTAGTGCTTGCAGACTGCAGTATTTAAAAGTAACTCAACATGTACTAGAAGTAGTGTTGTACTACGGTAATCTAAAAATAACACGAGGGCAAATGTAGCACACAAACATTGTTTTTACTCAGTCAGCAGCAACCACTCACCAAGAATGGCACGCAGGTGACCCTCGAGGGTCTGCAGGATGACGCTCTTGATCTCCACCACCGACTTGCCCAGGAACTGTTCGCAGGCGTAACCCAGCAGTTCATCATCGATCATCACCTTCACCTAATGCCAGCACGGACACACATCGTCAGCTGAACACACAAACGCAGCTACGGCGCACGTGAAAACATATTAGCTTTAGTGCCATCTCCAAACAAACACATTGTTCTGCTCTTCTCACTTTTCCACCATGGTTTCTATTAAAAACCATGAGCTGCACAGAGTAAAGAACAGATACAACTGATACATACACATGATGCAGCTCAGCTGCTGGTCCTGGAAGGAGCTCAATGTGACCCACCATAATAAAGAATTTAAAACGATGATTCATTATTGAAACTGTGTGAACTTTATATAAGCAGATGAATTATCATTAAGCCCTCGAGTTCATGTCCTGTTATGGGTTAAACTCCATGAATAATGTGTTATCTCAATTATTTTTTTTTTTTATATTTATGAAGCATAACGCTTTCACATATTTTCTGTGCAATGCTTCTGCAGAACCAACAAGGTGGTACATGTTAGGATTTGTTGTGTATAAATCTTCAAATCCTTATAGTGATATTAGTGACAGTTACTTTCATGTTGCATCCTTGATTACGGTAACAACTGGGGCCTTCTAGAGTCACTGATGGACTTTAATAAACTTTACCCTGAGAATCAGCAGTCAAAGTGGCTTTTAAAAAACATGCAAATAAAAACTTCCTGACATGACAAAGAAAATGTCAAAATGATTTACTGTTAATTTAACTAATAACACGAAATTTACAGAACAAAAGGCAGCCACCAATTGTAAAACAGCTCACTATAATAAAAAAAAAAATAGATTTTAGCAAATAATGCAGTCTCCAGGAGCTGTAGGGAAATAAACAGTGAGCTGGGTCCTTAGGTGAGAGGTCTGCACGTGGTTTGGTTTTAAAACATGCACTCACACGAGACACAACGGCTGCACACAGTCAGGAGATGCTCTTCATTCCAATGAAACACCGTCTGCAAATAAAAAGGGCTGCAAGCCGGCCACAGCAGTGCACGCATGCCGGCCACAGCAGTGCACGCATGCCGGCCACAGCAGTGCACGCACGCATGCCGGCACAGACAGACAGCAGAGGGGGCTGTGCCAAGACTCAGGACTGGAACAGACTCCACCACCAATCTGATCCTTCTGGAACACCCTCCCATCCGCTCTGTACAGCCACCCCTTTTTACTGTAATTTATCTTTTTTTAAATGCACAGCAATAAAGAGCTGCACCATCTTGAATATTTACAAAGAGCTGGTTTTACTCCCAATTAACCTTTACTGGTAGATATAATCGATGAAGGTCTTGAGGCAAATAAAATTACTTTCTCTGTGAATTTGAGGCAACTGAAAAGAAATATCGTTTTAAACACAGATATTGCTTTTCTGCTCCTTTAAAATAAATAACGATTCTCCTGAGTGCACCCCTCATGTCTGAACATGCAGGACAGACGTTCTGCTCCTGTTACTATGGAAAAGCCCACAGTGGCTTTGGATTAGGGTGGACCAATCACGCGGTGGCAATGATGAGTCTTTTGGAGAAGTACAGTGCGTGAGGGGTCGTTAAGCTCCAGACAGTGGGCTCATTGTAAGCACACGTTTAGAAAAACTACACAAGTGTAGCCAAAAACTGTAGGGAAGTGACGACTGATTCTGGCATGCAGACAAGGGGAAGAGGGAAACGAGGAGGAGGACATTGTTTGAAATGAAAATGCAGCAAGCACCGTCATAACACGTTCTTGAAAAAAAAATCCACCTGGTTTTGGTTGGGGTTTGTTTAGACAATCAGAACATGTATACACAAGATGCAAGAGAAACATGTTTGTTGTATGAAGCTGGGGTTCAGTTTGCAACTAAAACATGAGAAGATTGGCACAAAATGCAACAACTAAGCCATAAAGTTGTTTTTTCAGAGCTTTTAGGTCCAACTACTATACTACTGGCTGCTCTTCTCTCATTTCTACTTGGACACCTCCAGAGTTGGTCAAGAGCCTATTCTTAAACCATTTCTTTGCACTCTGGGGGCGGTAAATCTTGTTTTTAGCAAAAAATAAATAAATAAATTAACAAACTGGTTCCAGTGCATCAACAAATCTTTAATTATGACCAGTTAAATATCGAATACAATAAAGGTGGTCTAAAAAAAATCACAAGTGAACAGATGTTGCAGTGGTGGAGCGACAGCTCTCAAGAAGCTGATTTTTGATTGATTTAAAGCTGTGGTTCCCAACCCAGGTCCCTGAGGAACACCATCCTACATGTTTTAGTTGTTTTCTTGCTCCAACACACCTGATTCAGTGATTCAAATTACTTCAAGTTCTGCAGAAGCCCGTTAATCACCAATGGTTTAAACCAGATCTGTCAAAGCAGCATGTAGGATGGTGTTCCTCAAGGATCTGCGTTGGGAACCATTGATTTGAAGTCAAACCACTAACTTAATAATGGTCAGAAGAGACATCTGTAGGCACTGTGATCTTAATCTGTACTTTTATTTGATTGTAAAAAGGTAAACAGCAGCTGTGGTAGGCCCAGAGCATTGGTCCTGTTGCCATGACAACCCCAATGCAGAGCTCAAGACTGCTCCTTAAGCCAAACACAAGATGTTTAGCACATCCTCACAGATCTGCTATAGTTTATATGAAAGTGCAACTCAAGTTTAATACAGACTTTAACCCTAACAGTGAATTTTAGAGTATGGTGGATTTTTCCTTTAACACCTGCGTTATGATAAAAATACATTAAAAAAGGTTTATTTTGGCACAGAACAAGACAGGGCTGGCACTTTTTCAAAGAATGTCTCAATGAGTTTGGAACTGGAAATGAATTATCTAGCTCTAATTCACGCACAGTCCATTGCACAACATTTTAGTGTCTTTTGCCATATTTATGTGCTGAGCAGGTAGACAAGTCCTCACATTATCATTATTACTGTAGACAGATGGTGATTTTACATTATACAGTATGGTTCAAGTCTTTATAGTCTGACATGGCTCTTCTTGCCTGGATCTCTAAATTTTCCCCTCAAAATGATCATAATGAAGCATTTATTCCTGCATTACGTTTGAATAAGGAAGCAACAAAAACTAAATGACCAACAGTGTCTCACAACTACTGCAGCTGCTCTTACCTGATCTGGTCTCTTCTCAGTTAATTAATTAATTTACTGAATTTGTTCAGCACTGTTTTTTTATTGTTTTTATTGATCTTAATGTTTTAACAACTGTTTTATTTTTATGTGTTTAAATGCTCTTGATTTTATCCGTACAATACTTTGTTGCAGCTGTCGTCATTTTAAAGGGTTTTATAAATAAAGTATTATTGTTATTATTATTATTTGATATTATTCATTCAACATGATCAACTCTGCACACTTGAAAACAACTGCGACCAAATCAACAACAGCATTTGACTTCACTTGTAACTTTATTTTATTATTCTTAATAATAATAATAATAACAATAATAGTAATAATAATAATATCAATAATAATAATAATGATAATAACATCAATAATAATAATGATAATAATGATAACAATAATATAACTATAATTAATAATAATAATATTTTTTTATTTTATTTCCAGAAACCTCATAACTGCAGTGTGTTGTTGCAAACTTTTGCAGAGAGAACGGTAAATTTTCACTTATTTACTTCACTTTCAAACACCAAACATGGTGAAAACATTTAGTTCACAGTTAATTTGAACCCTGAGCCAGGAATAAATGAACACTTATTATCTGATGATGAATCATTTTATCACCTCTGTCTGGTCAATTTTCTCAGCTGCATTTAAATTTCTAGAACAGCTCAGAACTCCATTACCCACAATGCCCCATATTCTTAAACAGGAAGCTCATGCCAGATGTGTTTACCATTACCCAATGCTTGGTTAAACATGTTAAACATGAATTATTTTCAGCCCTAGATTAAAAAGTTGTGTGTCACGGAGCTCACCTCTAGTTAGTTTAAAACCATGCTCATGGATTTATACGTCCTGTTTGAGTTTCAAACAACATTTGTCAGTGTGTTGATAGTACATATACCTAGCATTAGTACTGAAGAGCCATGTTAAATAAACCGGACCATACTATGTAATGGAAAACTGTGTCTTCCACATTCAAAATGTTTATATTTAGCTGCTCGTGAACCTAAAATTCAACACAAACCAAAACAATTCTAAGTTTACTGATTATCTGAATGTCAGACCTTTGAGACTGTAAAACAACCTCACAAGTCTGTGATTTGGATATAAACTGTTTGCATATTACTTTCTTTCAACCAGCTAAACAAACGTTTGACCTTTGGGTAAAAATGACAGCCCTGAAACAAAACAAACAAACAAACAAACGAAGATGCTGGCTGCAGCTTGATGGGTGTATTTGGTGTAACCTGCGCAAAAATGAGGGTAATCATGGTGCATCACAGCTCGGCCCAACATGGACGTGTGCATCTTGAGCCCTGTTTACTACCCTCTGCTGTGATTATGGGCTGATGCCAGAGAGAGGAGGGTAGGGGGGTAATGGGTTAATGGAGTCTGAACTGGCATTCCTAGAAAAGTGTGATGATTTACCTGAGCCACCCCAGTGACAGTAATAGCTACACCCTCCGCTGTCTCTACATCCTCACACTTGGGCTGCAGGGTCATAATCTCAAGCGTTATCCTGTGAAGAATGTGGAAAAAAATATAAAATAAAAATTGACGTGTTCGAAGGGAAAGCAAATGAAGGGAAGGAACAGAGCACGAGAAAGGAAGAAAACAAAAAAGACAAAGTGAAACCATTCACCCAAGGACTCCAGGTCACTAGTAGCAGTGGAGCAACACGAGACATTACCCAGAAGACAAACGTTGTCCTTGTCCACGTCTTACGTCCCAACTATTTAGACACTTCTCAACCATCTTGCTGCCAAACAATGAGTTTGTTGGTTAGTTTGTTAGTGGCACCAGTTTCCTTTGCATTCCGTTGTCCTCAAGCACCAGCACAGCTTTTTTATTTTTTATTTTTTTTAATGAATGCATTACCTGAGCCACCCCTGTCACATCCAGGGGAACACCCTCCGAGGTTTCGATATTCTCACAGCGACAGAGGATGGTCATAACCTCCAGAGACATTCTACGCAGGCAGGCAGGCAGCAGGAATAGCACAGGCAGAACAGTGAGTTGACAACAGCTGTTAGGACGGTCAGTAACCAACGTTCAGAAGAACAGAAAAACAGAGGGGGCAGAAGACACAGCATGACCTGCAGTTTGGTTGGATCCAGCCACCAAGGCTGAAACGTACACGACGTGCTGCATTTACTGTCACTGGTTTGATGTCTTGATGGATGTTTGAGTACTTCATGACAATCAGCAACATTCACAAACACAGAGCTGAGTCAGTCTTGAAAGAATTCTTGGTTCTCGACTGGCCTGAGTCCTTGTTCATCTGGAGTAGGTCTGTCACGATAACTAATTTTACCAGGCGATTAATTGTCTCAGAAATTATCGAGATAAACGATAATATTGTTTGAAATTTCACAATACAGGTGGTCACCGACTTACGGCGCAATCGACTTACGGCGCCATCGACTTACGGCGTTCTGTACTTACGGCGCCGCCCCCAGTGACGTCATCACACCTTACGT
>JARVGV010000350.1:21553875-21570808 GCA_031762435.1 Hypsolebias longignatus | reverse complement strand
TTAATGTATTTTGGGGTTTAAAAGCCACTGGGACGTTGTGTTTAGAAAATAAACGTCTCAGTTTCTCTGAAACTCTTGCAACATACAGAACGACCTATAATATTGGGGGACAGTATTATGTGCAGAAACATTTGGGCTTTCAAGTAAAGGAAGTGAAAACATATGAATTCATTAGAATATTTCATTTTTTTCTTTCCAAATTTAATTTCATTATTTCAGTGTTTTATGTAAAACCAAAACTTTGAATCAAATAGAAAATTCATCACATAAGGCAACAAACTAAGCACCAAGGTGTGTGGGTTCTTCTGCAGCACTGTGTCTCTTGTGTTTTCTCCTCCACTGAAGATATAAGATGCTTGACCAGACCAGTGGGGTAGAGGAAGCAGGAACGCTGCGATGGGAGCTTCTCCTCATCCTCATCCTGGCTTGGATACTCATTTATCTTTGCATCTTTAAGGGGGTGAAATCAACAGGCAAGGTGAGTGAAAAGAGTGAAAACTGCAGGCAGAGACCAGTGAACAAACATCAAGTCTTTACCCTCTGTTTGTATGAAGGTGGTGTACTTCACTGCCCTGTTCCCGTACGTCATTCTGATCACCCTGCTCATCAACAATGTGCAGCTTCCTGGTGCATTAGATGGGATATCCTTCTTCATTGTGCCAGAATGGGACAAGCTGCTCTCGGTGGAGGTAAGACGTGTGAAAAGGAGACAAAGCAAGCAGCTCAACTGGTGCAGCTGTTTATGTTTAAGGGTTGACTGGTCCTGTTGCGTAGGTGTGGGTGAACGCTGCAGCTCAGATCTTCAACTCCATTGGGATTGGTTTCGGCTCCCTCCTGGCCATGTCCAGCTACAACTCCTTCAACAACAATGTTCTGAAGTAAATATCCCCTAATCCTCATCCAGTCATCCTCCTACATGTCTGCAGCGATAATGATCACTGGAGTGGCTGGAAAGCAATTTAAAGAGCATCTTTTCTCCCTCCAGGGACACCCTGTTCATATCCATTACCAACTCTCTGACCAGTATCCTGGCAGGCTTCGTCATTTTCTCTGCTTTCGGATACATGTCTTACCTTCAGGGCATTCCTGTCAGCCAACTGGCAGTGGATGGTAAGAGAAATCTGTTTTTTTTAATGAGTTTGCAATGGTTTTTAAATTGATTGCACTTTGAATAAAGTAGCCTAGATGAACTGCGTGGGTGTAATTTTATGGGTATTTTTAAAAAGAGTTTTAAACATGAACGTGTTTTTGTTCCTCCATGGGAAAAAATATTTTTCACTGACATTTTGAAGTAAAAGATTACATTAAAAAAATGTATAATATTTGAGTGGTGCAATTTGGAGTACAGCGCTAAATTGTGAGTGAATGGTTGTTTGTCTCAATGTGTTCCTGTGATGGACTGGAGACCTGTCCAGGGTGTCCAGGGACTACATTGTGCAGTGATGAAAATGGTTTATTCACATTTGTTTTGCTTGTGCACTACAAGATAAAATTAATATAACCACTCAAATTTCTTACATGGATTTATTGTTTTCCCACCAAAAAAAAAAATGTTAAGTTCAATTCTAAACATTCATTTGCATGGCTTTGATACTCATCCCTAAAGAATCCTTACTTTTCTCGGCCTAAATAACCACGTGCTTTAATCTCAGCTCTCTTTTCAGCTCTTTTAGCTTCTTCTTCTTCTTTCGACTTTTCCCTCTTCAGGAGTCGCCTCAGCGAGTCATCCTCCTCCATCTCACTGGAGATGGAGCTCCCAGCTTTTCATTCATTAATTTCAGAACATTAGTGGCTTCATGCACTAAACAAAATCACAAATGTATGATTTCAAAGTAAAAAAGAACACTCATCATCTGTCCTTGGTTGAGTGGTCAGCCCTGTTGTCTCGCAGCAAGAAGGTTTGGGTCGGTGGTCTTTCAGTGTTGCTTGAATATTTTCCAGGTTTAGGGGAGTATTCTCTGGGTGCTCTGGTTTCCTCCCACAGTCCAAAAACATGCACTCTCAGGAAGACTGGGGACTAAACTGCCCTGAGGTGTGAGCGTGCATGGTTTTATGTCTTGTTTGTCTCGACGTGGCTCTGAGCCGCTGGTGTTCAGGTGCACCCTGCTTTTTTCCCAAAGCATGATGGGAGAATGGGAGATGGATGGATGGACATGCAGGCATGCAGGCAAAGACATTGGATAATTCAGTTCAACATAATTTTTATATCTTTGGAATTTATTAAAAAAAAAAAAAAAGAGAGATATGTTTCCATGTGACAACACTGTGAAGGGTTAATAATTCCAGTACACTCTGAGTAAAAAAAAAAAAAAGAGGGAAATGAGGAAAAAAGAAGGAAAAGCCTGTGAATACAACAAACTAGAAACTAATATCAGATTTACTGCTATTAGAAACTTTCACGAGTCAAGAACGTGCTCTCGGCTTTAACAGAACTAGACCAGCACAAAGCAACGGGCTTGTGTCGTAAATGGTCGACGGGACGGTAAAAATGTAACGAACAAATCATTTATAATTGCTGAAAACCATAGTGTCTCATCTTGTGTGTTTGTGCACTTGTCCAGGTCCGGGATTGGTTTTTGTCGTTTACCCACAAGCCTTTGCCAGCATGCCGGTGGCTCAGCTCTGGGCTGTCATGTTCTTCTTCATGCTGCTGTGCCTGGGACTGGACAGTGAGGTAGCAGAGATGGAGATCTGAGTGATCTGGAACAAAAATGAACGCTCCACAGAAGTGTGACTGCATGAACTCTGTTTTGTGGCAGTTTGCGATGGTTGAAGTGATGGTGACCAGTCTTCTGGATGAGTTTTATCACCATCTGATTAAAGTTTTCAAGAGGAAGGAGGTCTTTGTTCTCGCAGTCTGTGGCGTGGCCCTCCTGTTAGGAATCCCATGCGTCATGCAGGTAAAACACTATAACGTACAAAATAATGTTTAACAAACAAGGACCAAGATCCTCAGGAGTGTTTCGTCCTCCAGGTGGGGATCTACATCTTCCAGCTGATGGACCACTACACCGCCATAGTGTCCATCATGTTTCTTGCCTTCTTCGAGATTATTGCCATCTGTTGGAGTTACGGTGAGAAAAACGAGTTTATTTTATTGTCAGCTCCAATGACAAGGCATTTAATAGACGCATCTTGACCTATTTTAGGACTTTTCCAGGTGTGAAACGACTTTCGAACAACTTAGAAGAGATGACTGGAAGAAAACCCAACATCTTCTTCAGACTTTGCTGGCTAGTAGTTGATCCTGTGCTGATCACTGTAGGTTAACAGGCTACTTTTATGATAAGCATCAAAATCTTTCTCTTTGTTTACAACTCATTTTTAACATCTGTCTCTTTGTGCTAGATCATTCTGATTTTCTCTATCATTCAATTCAAACCCGCCCGCTACGAGAACTATGTCTTCCCTCCCTGGGCTCAGGGTGTTGGCTGGATCATCGCGTTGGCCTCCATCATCTGGATTCCTCTGGCTGCCGTTCACACTTTGTGGGTCCTACCTGGCTCATTCACACAGGTGATTCAACACTGCAGCACGTACAGGTTGTGCACATGAGAAAACAAACATCTCTTTTAAGTCGTGTTTATTGAATGACAGAACATCTGGTTATGACCAGATTCTAAAATTACTCAAATCTAACTTCAAGTGTACAATACCTCACAACAGATTACTGTATATGGTGTCATTACTTCTTGAACAATATCAAAGCCCATTTAGCCTCCGCTTCATTCCAACGTCACTTCAGTCCATCAGTTTATGCAGTTGTTTCGATTCAGCTCTCTTGAGGTCCCACCACAGCATAATAATCGGGTCGAGGTCTGGACTTTGACTGGATCATTGCAACGCATTGATGCTTTTCTTTTTTTAGCTAATCTGCTGTCTGCTGCTGCGTTTGAGATCATTGTCCTGTTTCATCATGACCCTGTCATGATCTATGCTTCTTGTTCGCTCTTTTGGTTTATTCCTTTTGGTATTATTTAGTCATTATTATTATTACTATTATTATTATTTACTTCTCCTTGAATCGCCACCTTATCATGATGGAGGAGTTTGTGTGCCTGAATGATCCCAGGAGCTATGCTGTTAGGGGGAAATTGTAATTGCCCCAGGTAGAGTCTCCCAAGGCAGATTGGTTCTAGGTAACAAGCCAGACAAAGATCAAGTCCAAAAACTTGTTTGGACAGAAAACAGCAAGAAGCTCAGTGTCCCTTGCCTTCACCATCATGGAGCCAAGTCTGGGAGAGGATCTTGTCAGCGGGCAATCATGACTTTACCCATGGAGTCCGGTCGGGCTCAGCCCTAATGAGCAACTTGACTTTGCCTTCCTGTGGGGACACCACATGCAGGAGGGTCCATACAAGTTGGGTGCATGACTCCATGGGCAGTGACCAAAGGCAGGGGCTTTGGCGCTCTGACCCTGCTTACCAAAGCTGGCTCTTGGGACATGGAACGTAACATTTCTGGTGGGGAAGGAGCCTGAGCTTGTATGTGAGGCTGAAATGTACAAACTAGATATAGTTGGGCTCACCTTGACTCACAGCACGGGCTGGAACCAATCTCCTTGTGAGGGGCTGGACCTTATTCCGCTTTGGAGTTGTCCATGGTGAGAGGTGCTGAGCTGGTGTGGTTCTACTCTCAGCCCCCCGACTTGGTGCCTGTATGCTGGAGTTTTCTCCAGTAGATGAAAGGGGGCTTCCCTGCACCTTTGGGTGGGAGGGACAGGCTTGGACAGTTTTTTTGTGCCTCTGCACCAAATGAAAGTTTAGTGTATCCGGCTTTCTTGGAGTCCTTGGCAGGGTGCTGGAAGTTACACCATCTGGGGACCCCTTTATTCTGCTGCGGGACACATGGGTAATGACTGTGACCTGGAGGGGCGTGATTGGGAGGAACGGCCTCTCTGATCTGAACCCAAGCGGTGTTCTGTTGTTGGACTTCTGTGCTAGTCATAGTTGGTCCACCACAAACACCATGTTTGAACATAAGGGTGTCCATAAGTGCACTTTTTATCAGGACACCCTAGGATTTAGATCGATGATTGACTTTGTAGTCAACATCTGATTTGCGGCCATTTGTTTTGGACACTCGGGTGAAGAGAGGAGCTGAGCTGTCAGCTGATCACCACCTCGTAGTGAGTTGGATCAGATGGCGGGGAAATATGCCGGACTGACTCGGTAGACGCAAACGTGCAGTGAGAGTTTGCTGGGAACGTCTGGCTGAAGAAAGAAAGATCTTCAGCTCACATCTCCAGGAGAGCTCACATCCCAGCTGAGGAATGCTGGAGAGCCAAGCAGTCTGCGGCCTTGTCTGTTGCTTAGGCAAAAGCTCTGATCTGGAGGAGTTCGGCGAGGCCTTGGATAGAGACTCTCGTTCAGCTCTGAGGAGATTCTGGCAAACCATCAGGAGGCTGAGGAGCGGAGCACTTTACTAACATTGTGTTCAGTGAAGCTGTTGACCTCAGTGATGTCATCATTAGGTAGAAGGACTTCTCTTTGGATCTTCTCAATCTCAATGACACAGTCTACGGAGGCAGCTGAGTCAGGGGGCATCAGGGTTGTTCTGTCCATAACCATGGCTGAGGTCACCACGTGGTTAAAAAGCTCCGCAGCGGCAGGGCTCCAGGTGTGGATGACATCGGCCCTGATTTCCTTAAGCCTCTGGATGTTGTGGGGCTGTCTTGGTTGACACTCCTTTGCAACATTGCGAGAACATATCGAGGGTAGTGCCACTGGATTGGCAGACTGGGTTGGTGGTTCCCCTCTTCAAAAAGTGGGACCAAAGTGTGTGCTCCAGTTACAGGGGCATCACTTCCTTAGCCTCCCTGGTAAGGTCTATTCAGGGGTACGGGAGAAGTGAGGTCGCAGGTCAAACCTCACATCCAAAAAAAACCCCAATGTGGGTTCTGTCTTGGCCATGGAACACTGGACCAGCTCTTTACCCTCACTAGTGTCCTTGAGGGGTCATTTGCCCATCCAGTCTACATGTGTTTTGTGGACTTGGAGAGGGCATTCGTCCATGTTCCTCGGGGTACGCTGTGGGGATGCTCCATGGGAATGGAGGCCCATTGCTATGGACTGTCCGGTCCCTATATAAGTGCTGCGAGTTTGGTTCGCATTGCTGGCAGTAAGTTGTTCCCCTTCAGCGTGTGAGTTCAACTCCACCAGGGCTGCCCGTTGTCACAGATTCTGTTCATAACTTTAATAGACAGAATTTCTTGGTGAAGTCAAAGGGCAGAAGGAGTCCAGTACAGTGGCCTCAAGATTCCATCTCTGTTTGCGGTTGATGTGGTCCTGTTGGTGTCATCGTGCTGTGTTCTCCAGCTCTCACTGGAGCAGTTTGCAGCGGAGTGTGAAGCGACTGGGATTAGGATCAGCACCTCCAAATCTGAGGTCATGGTCTTCAGTTGGAAAAGGGTGGATTGCTCTCTTTGGATCGAGGGTGAGATTCTGCCTCAAGTGGAAGAGTTCAAGTGTCTTGGGGTTTTGTTCACGAGTGAGGGAAGAATGAAGCGTGAGATTGACAGAAAGACTGGTGCAGCGTCTGCAGTATTGCGGAAACTGTGCTGGTTCATTGTGGTGAAGAGGGAGCGGAGCTGTAAAGCAAAGATCTCCGTTTACTGGTCAGTCCACGCTCCTACCCTCACCTATGGTCACAAGCTCTAGGCAGAGACTGAAATAATGAGATCGTGGATACAGGAGGTTGAAATGAGTTTCGTCAGCAGGGTAGCTGGACTCTCCCTTAGAGACAGGGTGAGAAGTTACCCATCAAGAATCCATTCAAGAAGAATTCTTAAAATTCATTCAAAGTCCAAGACTGACAGTGTCAACACACTTGTATGCTCCAGAGGAGCAAACTGACAAGACTTCTGCTTTTGTATAGGTGTTCGCACTGATGATGTTCAATCAATGAATACATCTGATCAAAACATCTGGCTAATAGTAAACCTCTTGAACCCATGGAAGCACCAACAGTGGACATCCAGCCTGTAGAAAGTACTCACGCCCACGGATGTTTTGCTTTTATGTCAAAAAATCATCCTTTATCTTTACCCGCCTCTTCTTTTCTGTGTCATGGAGGGTCACTGGTGGCGCCCACATCCAACAGTCACTGTGCGAGAGGCAGGGGATACCCTGCACAGGTCGCAAGTCCATCACAGCCATACACACTCACTCACACCAAGGGTATAATTTAGTGACCGATTAGTCTAACAGGCTTGCTTTAGGTCTGTGAGTGGAAACGCACAGGAAACTACACGTGCACAGAGAGAACATGCAAACTCCATCCAGTAAAGTCTCAGATCAGGATTCATTCCAAAAACCTTCTCGCTGAGAGGCGACAGCTCACAGGTGTCTTGGTCCAGTTCAGTCAGTTTGTGAGGACGGCCTGCTCTTGGTAGATTTACACATGTTCCACATTGCCTCCATTTCTTGATGATGGGTTTAACAGAACTCTTGGGAATGTTTAGAAATCCTTGTGTCCATCCCGAGCTGTACATTTCAAAAACCTGTTCCCGGAATTGAAATAAAAAAGGGTGAATATTTATGCAATCCCCTTTTTTATATTGCACATTATAATTTATTTGGCATTAAGCTGTAAAATGTTTATTTGATTTTGACATTTAAGTTGTTTTTGTTGTCTAAAAGGCTAATTTATACTGGCCATGACAGATTTATGACAACAAAATCATAAAACATACAAGATTGTAAATAATTTACTGCATCTTTTAATACACTGCTTTTCCAATTAAGTTCTGTTGACTGACATTTCAGTGGTTTTGAGTTTTTGTACACTTGATGTTAGATTTGAATAAATTTAGATCATGGCAAAGATCATTTTTATGATCAATCAAGCTATTATTGCTACTTTCCTTCTACAGAAACTGAAGCTGTCCATCACACCGTTCACCCTGGATGACAAATCAAAGACTCCATATTATGAGAGGGGAGGAACTGTGGGACAACCAGATGAAGCTGCTGTTAGCCCCAGAATGAGTCTACCTGAAAAACCTATGGAGACAAACTTCTGAGTGTTTTACACAAACACCATCATTTACTCCAGTTAATTACCAATTCAATGCTAGCTGTCAATCTTACGCACACTTCTGGTGCAAACAGGAGTACGTTACATTAAATAATTTACGATTGTGAAAAATCTGCACGTCTGCCAAGCAGACAACAAAAAACTGACATTTTTATGAGCCTATGAGTTTAATGAAAGATTTTATCTTTAGGGTCTACGTTTATTTCAACAGATGATGAGTGTGTTTAGAGCTGGTTGTTTGAAGCTTCAGAATTTCTATAGATTTAGTTTAATGTCTCCAAAAATACAATGAAGGCAGTGAAATTTGTATAATTTGACAAGAGCACCACCCTGTGGTCAGTTCAACACAAGATTAACTAAATGGTAAGACAATCCAATTTAAAGCAGAAAGTTTGAATAAGAACACTTTAAAAACTGATAATAATTTATTGTTGCTGACTAACGTATTAGGTCAAATGCAACAAAGACAAACTGTTTTAGAACAAAATGGAGCATGGGTCATTCTACTGTAAGACATGAAGGTGTAATAAAAACCTGTCAAAGTCCACAACTTGTGTGAATGTTTCTTGCAATCGTGTTCTGGCCCGAACAGTCTGGCACACACGACACAAAGCGTGAATGGAGTCGGGGCAACAGTATTTATTTATTCATGAATGAGAAATTTCAGACAGAAGAGTACATGCTGGAGGGCACACATGTGCAGTTTGTTTCCTTTAGAGAAATCCTCAAAACTGAATCTAAAGTGCAGAACAACAGGCAAAAAGGTGGACTGTAGAATCCCATGTGTCTAAAAGACAAGAGCACGCTTTTTTAAAAACGTTCCCTGACGACTCAAAGTGTTTCGAGATCCAAACAGCTGGGCCTGCTTGTGAAATCCTATGGTTAATGATGAAGCAGGAAGGACCGACCATTTATGGTCACTCGCAGTAGGTATGACATAACATTGTCAAGGATTAATTATGCAGGAGCACAGATATATGTAATTAAAAGTTAATGTGTTTATTAAAAAAAGAAAATGTTTTCTTATAAACAGAAATTATTTCTTCAAATAAATTTTAATAAGATGTCGAGTGACCTACCCAAAAAAAAAAAAAAAAAAAGTGCAAACAATGAAAGTCTTCCCTCTGAGGTGATAACCGTGCACATCATGGCTCAGCAGCAGCTCTCATCATTTATTCCCGCTGCAGTTTGGTGTCGGCTCCGGTCAGGACTGCTGCGTTCAGTAGTATTATCATAGTGGTTTACAGAGTCCACGCCCGTCATTTCCCCACCGCACAACCACGAAGGCTCCAGTTCTCCTTGGTCACACCTCTGCAGATCCAACATGACGCTCCACCCCACCCGTCTTCCAATCCACACCGCCAGCAGAGGCCGCTAAGGAGTCACAGGCTGCTGTTTGTGTCCTGTAGCTCCCAGGGTCTCTGCTACGATACCTGCTCTACAGGCCTCATCTGAACATCTCCAATCTAATAACACAAACAAGGTGAATCAAATTATGCAGGTAAATAAATAAATCCACTATCATCTAAATCACAAAACACAATAAAAGAGCATGCTGAAGACAAAGAGGCCAACCTGGACATGAGGAGGGGCACCGAGGACAAATGTGACAGCGCTGGCTACGTCCTCTGCTTTCAAACACTGAAACAATTAGAGAGAAGTTGCTGTTGGAACAAAACGGTGACAAAAAACTATATTTTCCAACAAAATTAAAAAGTGCTTACTTTTATACTCTCATAAACTGCAGCTGCTTTCTCTGGATTGCTGTTGTGGTGTCGAAAGGCAAACTCCGTCTCCACTACTCCAGGAGAAATGCACTGCAAGGACAGATGACTTCTCAGAGGTTGTGCACTTGTTCTGTAAAGCTGCACAAACAGCTGTGCACACTCGCAGATGTTACTACCAACAGCGCAGGCCTTTGTGGCACCGTGCTTACTCACTGTAGCTCTGATGTGAGTGTTTGCTTCTCGGAGCTCTTGCCGTATCCCCTCAGTCAGAGCAGTCACAGCATATTTAGTGGCACAGTAGAAATGCTCATCAGCACTTGGCACAACTCTGTGCCCGCTCATGCTGTAACAGAGAAACATGAGAAATATGAAAGAACGGCCTTTTATTTTCTTCACTCAACTCTCAAATTAAAAACAGATAATCCTTTTGTTCATTCTCCTGTTGTTACTTTCGGTGCACTCTCTACTAAAGTCCCCCCCTGATTTTTTAACAAATCAAGTTGGTCTAAAAAGTTAAATATAAACTCACTAACAAAAACGTGCACACCAAGAGTAGACGAAATTAACTGAAACTTCACATGTATGATAAGATATGACTGTATTGCAGTGATTATAAAATTAGATCACATAGATAATGGGGTTAGCATTAAAGCCACATTGCCAGTAGGGTGTGGCACCCCCTCAGGTCTGAATATAAGCAGTGACTTTGTATAAATCCAGCTCCTCTGGACAGTTTCTTTATGTTGAAACGCTTCGTCTTTCATCCACAAGACTTCATCAGTCCGAGGAGCTGCAACAAACTCAGTCCCATAAGCAGCACACTCACATAGTGGGCCAACCAGTTTGATGGTGGTAAGATGGTTTCTGGGGTCCGCCCTCTCCCCAAACAACTCATCTGAGGCAGCCATGGCTTAAGATGTTCAAAAAATCAAAGTTCATGCACAATAATCCAGGAAAAAAAAAAAAAAAAAAAATCCAACAAAGTCAGAGGATCTGACTTACCAGTAACTTCGTTGGATTTTTTTAAACCTGGATTATTGAGCATGAACTTTGATGTTTTGTATAAAACTGTATACAGTTGTATTCGCTCCTGTCAATCCACAGGTGATGTAACTGAACCTCAAAGATCCAGTAGATCAACACTGGGTCAGAACTGATGGTGTCTGATCAGTGAAAGATAGGGGGTCTGACTAGCTAAGGACTTCAACATGTGTGGACACGTCTTGTTGAAAAGCAACAGGTTACTATGTTATGGTAAGACATGTGGACGCAGGATATCGCTGACAGTTCTGTGCCACACTTGAATCACAACCAGAGGTACCTGTAGTCGGACCCTGTGTCTCCCCACAACACAATGACAGAAGTAACACCAGTGTGTCTCCCCAACAGTGGCAGGGTTGGTTGTCTCCACTCCACACCACCATCAACACATACAATGGTCAGCTCTGGTGATGCATGACTAAGATTTAACACATGCATGATATAATACCACTTGTCATCAGTCCATGCCTCCAAGTTATGGCAACAGTCCAAGCCCAGCCATTTCTGCTGCACTGTTAACATCCTAAGGATAGGATGCTGGTGTAAGTCATCAAGATACAGTGCGTGATGGCATGCTGTGTTGGAAAGACTCCAATACCTGAGGCTGAATGGCAGATACAGATGTCATGAGGTTTTGTAATGTTTGGTGTGGAATAGGACAAGCTTGCCTTAATAAAGTAAAGTGCTATGTGTTGTCATCATTGTGTGTTCCCATACAATGGTGAAATTGGTTCTCTGCATTTAACCCATCACACCTGGGATACACCCAGGTGGAGCAGTGGGCAGCTATGTAAGTGCCCAGGGAGCAATTAGGAATTAGGTGTCTTGCTCAAGGACAGCAGAACATGTGGACATGGTGGAGAGTCAAACCGCGCCTTTCTGGTCCCAAGTCGGCTGCCCTTCCTCTACACCATCTCGGCCCCTGAAGAATGAGGTCCCACTGAGATAGAACCAATATAAAACAAGCTGGAGGACAATTTAACTTTTCTTTAGTTTCAATTATGATCAAATTGTCAAGACTTAATAAATAAATGCTCAGCTTCAGTCATTCTTCCGCTAAGGAGGAAAATCCAGTATGGGGAAAATTAATTAAACTATTAAAGATGGCACACTTGTACCAACTGGGAATGACGTATGAAACATAAGAAGGTCAGGGTTTAGAGGATCAATAGAAATATAACGATAAAAGTCCTCTGCTTCTCAGTTTGCTTCTTACGTTATTCAAAAAACACCAGTGCTTTCATCCGTCGCCCTCCATTTATGTCATATTTCGTAACAAGCAGGGCTGAGTAACACATCCTGTGATAAAGAAACCAGACAGAAACTCCTTCTGAATCTCAAATGCAGCATGTGTTTCCATTAAACTGTGTCAAGGTTAAACTGAATATCAGGGCCTCCAGAAAAAAAAAAAAAAAAGACAAATGTGTGGAGTTTTGCATTTCTCCTTGGTTTACTCTGAGCAGGTACCCATGAGGCACGTTTGTCTTTGGAGGTGAACTGAAATGTGATTGAACACACAAAATCACTCCAAGTGCAGTTCTAGGTGCAAACGAATTGTCTCCTCTAACGCCAAGCTCAGACTGATGATTAAAGAAGAAAAAAATCAGGGGTCGCACAAAGGGGCGGACGAGGAAATTACAAAATTGCAAAGTGTGCACGCGTGTGTGCTTATTAGGCAAACAGCCGTTTTAAACCATCTTCCCCTGTGTGCCCTCCTCTCCATGTAGCACTCTATTGTTTCTGCGCTATTAGTGCTTAGTGTGTTTTTAGTTTTTCTTATTTTATATCTTAGATCTTGTTACTGTTTTTCTTTTACATTTTAATACTTTGTTGGATGTAACTGGGATCCTGTGTTCCACATGTGGTGGAATGACAAAGAACCTTGAGTCTTGAATACAGTAGACGTGTTCACTCTTCCTGAAAGCTGGTGATCCATTATAACGTCCGTATGTGTCAATAAAACAAATCATTTGCAAGATTCATGTCTGGGTGGGTGTCCGGGGAGCAGATGATGAGGCCTTGCTCAAGGGCCCAAATAAAGCAGATGTGGGTGCTTCACCTTTCCCACCCACATTTTTTTATATGCCTGTCTGGGTAGTTGAACTAGCGACCTTCCAATCACAGGCACACTGTCTCTAACCTCTGTGCCACTACTCCCCCATCTATATTTTGGTAATAACAATTAGGGATGCACAATATTATCTGCATGGTGTCGGTATCGGCCAATATTAATGTTAAATTTCACTATTGGACATCAACCATTCCATTAAATTAACTCGCCGATGTAAAAGGCTGTTTTTGCCTGCAACGTGATGACGTTGCAGCGGCAGCACAACGTGATGATGTTGCAGCGGCAGTGCAACGTGATGATGTCACGTGCGGCTACCCGAGCTCATGGCGGAGAGGAAAATTCAAAATGTCGGCGATGCGGAGGTTTCATTTATCACTAGTGATAGCTTAAAATATTATGATTTTTGTTATTTTACTGGTGCTTTTTAACAATATTCACTTAAGTGGCATAAATTACATTTTAAAACATTTTTCTTAATTCAATGGAGCAGAATTTTTAAAAAAGCAGCTTCGTTGTAATAATATTTAATTATTGGGGCAAAATAAATAAATGAAAATATATTTGCAGTCCAGCATGGGACCCACTAACCTTTACAAGGTTGTGGATAAAGGCCTTGCTTTGAAATCGATATACTTTCAGTCCTGCACACGCGCACACGCACACACTTACCTCGTACATGTTGAACTGGCTCTGTCCTCTGGAGAGCTCTCTGTAGCTGGTGCTGAACTCTCCGATAAAGTCGTGACTGCGCAGAGGGGTACGAAGAAAAAAATAACAGAAAATATTGATGCAGGAACGACTTTACAGCAAACTCATTTGAGTCCCAAACCATTCGTTCACTCTGGCCCCTCGTGGAAAACATTTCAGCAGTTCTCAGCGTTTTCAGTCAAATTCTGACAACCCAAACTTTAAATAGCTGAAAAAATAAATCCTTCCTGATTCACTAAGAAAACAAACTTTTTGCAGCAGCTAGAATCCAGACTTAAAGTAAAGCGATCCTCTCGGCTCTTTTATTTGCTGAAAACACAGATTACAGGTAACTAGTAGCCGCCTGGGTCGGTTTAACTCAACAGACTGATGACACATTAAACTTAAATAAAACTAGAGAAATTGCATTTCCTGCAAAAATGCAGTGTGAATGCTTATTGCAGAAGAACTTGCTGAAAAACAGCTGAAATAAGCTTAAAAACATGCTCAAATGTAGCTGGTTTGGAAGAACAAGCCTAGTTTGGCAGAAGAAAGCAGAAAGGACACACATTTGCTAAATTAGGTTTGAACGGACAAAAGTGAGCACAAAAATGTGAAGATTAGCTAAAACAAGCTGAAATGAGCAACAAAAATAACTGAAAAGTGGCTGAAAAGGCAGAGAGAAGCTTAAACTACCAGAAGCAAGCGGCAAGAGCTGAAATGAGCTGCAAAGGTGAATTATTACCTGAAAAAGCTAAAAACAGCTCAAAAGAGCTAAATAGTAGCTGAAAGCAGAAAAAAAGCTGAAAGGAGTATAACGAGCTGAAATTAGCATAAATAAGTTAATTAGGATTAAAGAAGCAAAAATTAACACAAAATTGTGGAAGTTACCTGAAAGAAAACAAACACATCTGACAAGTAGCTAAAAAGGCAAAAAGAAGCTTAAATTACGAGAGGGAAGTGGAGAGAGCACATTTTTGTTGAATTATTCTGAAAAATGTTGCAATGAGTGTAGAAAATATGGAATTAGCTGCAAAAGCTAAAATTGGCATAAACACAGCTATATAGAAGCTGAAATAGCAGAAAAAGACGAAACTTGCCGAAATGAGCTGAAAGGAGCATAACATGCTGAAATTAGCAGAAAGACGTTAGAAGCACAAAGATATTGTAGTTCGCAGAAAGGAGCACAAAACAGCTGAAATAAACAGCTGAAATTAGATGAAAGTAGCTGAAAAAAAGTTTAAATTTGCACAAGTAAGCTGAAAGAAGCTGAACCAGAACAAAGAAGCCGTAAAAGGTTGTAAACAGATCTAAAGATCTGAATAATTAAAATGAGCTCAATTCATTTTCTTTGAGGAAAAAGTGGCAGAAAAAGCTAAATATTTCAAAAAGCTAAAGTTGCACCAGTACCAAAAGTCACCATTCTCCTGAACGAGCTAAACGTTTTGGTATATGATTTGTTAATTAATAAAAATGAATAAGTAATAATTAATAATTTAACAATTAATAATTACCGGTAGTTAATTAATAATTATAGTATTAATAGCACAACAATTTGTGTAACGAGAAAGATGCCGCAAAACGTAAGGAAGAAAAATAGTGAATAGTGTGAATACTTCGTAAACATTTATACTATTACATAAAATATCCTAAATCACTCCGATGTTCTCTTTCAGTTCGGTAAAGGTATCTACTTCGCTGACATGTCATCAAAAAGTGCCAACTACTGTTTTGCCAAACAGAGCAACCATGTTGGACTGCTGCTTCTGTGTGAGGTGAGTTTGTTTGTACAACCAGATTTTTAGCTGCTGCTGTTGACAAAACAGCCGAAGTTTGACGAACATTGTATATTTTTGTGAGCGTCAAAAAATAATTAATGCTTTAGCCTTTTGAGATCACAGAGGAAAATAAAGAATAATCTTAAATTATCTTCCGAAGACAAATGCTGTTTCATTTATTTCAGGAGTTGAAACTCAGATTTTGGACTGGACCGTGCTCTGGTTACAAGTCAGATAACTAACGAGCAGGATTTCCTCATCTTTATGATTAGTAACCAGCCTCAACACCATAAGCTAAAGAAGCTGATAACCATGGATTTCTCTGTAAATGTGCAAACATTTTAGCAACATGTTGGTGGGAAGAACCGTGTGTGTTGGATCACTGCGAAGATAAAAAGTTAATTTCTGCATAAGGAAGCCATTTTGGGTTTTGAGGTTAGGGTTGGTCAGAGAATCAGAGTTTTTTTTAGTTGAAATTTGTTGGATTCCAGTTGATTTTTCCAGCTTGGATCTTGATAAACACCAAGAATGAACCAGCAGATGAAAACACATTTTAGGAACCTTTAAGGCTGGTTTATACTTCCTGAGAAGCGCCGAAGCCGTGACTCGCTGACGTGAGTGCGTGGTAAAGCTGATCTCGTTTCTTCTCTGCTGAGGAGCAGCTGGCCGAAGCTGTAAGATGATACATCCATCTTCACAACTGTTCCAGCTTAAACGACGGTCACATAAAACTTATAGAGATAATAAGGCTCCTACTTCACTCCGCAGAGGACTGCGGTACCCGATTAGACTCAACGCGGACTCGAAGTGGACGTCCGCAAGCCATGTCTGCGCAAAGATCAATTTTTACGTATGTGTACTCGGTGTTGCACAATAAACCGCCCGGCGACGGACTGTTGTATACGACACCAATGTATTAAATTCTCCTTCTTCATCCCTGATCTAGTTTAATGGCCTTTTTCTTTTGCTTTGTTGCCAAGAGGCAAACAATCTCTTCCTCCTCGTCTGTTGACGCCATCACTGAAATTGTGAGAAATGAAGGAATTTGTCATGAGAGAATTAAAATCAGTTCCGGCATGGCTGCAGGAGGGTCTGGAGATTTCCCGGTGGGCCGGTCTGATGTGTGGGCTGCAGGGCCAGCGCTCCCAGTTTTTTTTTTTTTTTTTTTAGGGTTGCACGATATTATCGGCATGGTATCGTTATCGGCCGATATTAGCGTTGCAGTTCAATATCGGACATTCCACCAAAATAACTCACCGATATGATGCCTGCGGCTCCAGCACAACATGATGTCACACGCGCCTACCTGATCTCACAGCGAAGAGGAAAATTCAAAATGTTGGCGGTGTTGAATTATTATTTTTTTTAGTTGGTAAGGATGTCGGATTCCAAAGATTCTTGGATTACGTTGAGTCTCGCTACATCGTCCCCAATCAGAGATATTTTTCCGTAGTAGCCTTACCAGAGGTACAAGCCGTCATTTCCGACGTCATGGAGAAGCTAATAGCTGATAGCCAGTGGTGGGATGTAACTAAGTACAAATACTTTGTTGCTGTACTTAAGTACATTTTTCATGTATCTGTACTTTACTT
>JARVGV010000350.1:21041886-21052640 GCA_031762435.1 Hypsolebias longignatus | reverse complement strand
ATGATTTCTGTTGTGACTTGGAGTTGCTGTACATAAATAAACTGAATTGAATTTAAAACGTTTGTCCTAATTCAAGTCAGAGAAAAGGCTTTTATAAATTACAGAGGGTGGAAACAAACAAATGTCCAAGAACCTCAACATCCTGAGGAGTTCTATTAAATCCATCACGCGGGACACGTGTAAATCTATCGAGGGCGTGAAAAGGAGAAGGGTGAGAGGGCTGATGTAGATTCTCAGTAAACAGGATTTGATCATTCCCTCCCAAAATAAAAAAAAATAAAACAAATAACAGGACTTTTATTTTGTAGCTGAGCTGTATGTCCACACACACATGGCCCTTCACCGGAGAATCAGCTCTTCAGGACAAGACTCAGTGGTCCACCTACACCTCAGCTGGACAAGAGACACTCTGAGGACCAACATGTTGGACAGAGAAGACAGGTGCTTGAGGGGGAAGTCATTTATGTCAAACAAGAAAAACTTTGAAGACAGAAGGTCTCAGATGTGAGCTGTCTTAGGCCCTGTCCGAGACAAGAACAACCTCTGGAGATGTTTGTGTTTTCAGTGTTTATTGGAGCGAATAAACAAAAACAAACAAAGAGATGTTTACATGGACATGCTGCAGTTTCCATGATGCCAGGAAAAGTTGCCAGATAAGAAATGATGAACTGTTGTACTGTTGCTTTAAAAACGAGTGCATTCTGACCCAACCTGACATGTGCTGAGTGACGACATTATGAGATGAGGCATGTGCTCTTTGAACATGTGAACAGAAAAGGAGGGGGGAAAAAAATACTATTTAATGTTTATCTGGCACCTGGACAGGTCTCCAGTCTATCACAGGGACACCTGGACAGGTCTCCAGTCCATCTCAGGGACACCTGAATAGAGTGTTGAATAGAGCATGTACCATTGTGTCTTAGGGGGAAGTAAATTTGACAGTCATCGGTGTAGAAGTGGAAAGGTATGTTGTGTTTCCGGAAAATAGCACCAAGTGGCAGCAGGTATGAGAATAGGAGAGGACCCAGGATGGACCCCTGCGGAACCCCCCATTTAAGTGCTGCTGCTGCTGCAGAACTAAAATCTTTGATGGAAACATAAAAGGATCTGTCAGCGAGGTAGGATCTGAACCAATTGAAGGCTGACCCTGTGATGTCCACCCACTGCTCCAATCTAGCAATGAGGATCTCATGGTCGATGGTGTCAAAGGCAGATGTAAGGTCCAATAAGACAAACAGCACAGAGTCACCAGTGTCTGTGGATAAGATGATGTCATTAAAAACCTTCAGTAGTTCAGTTTCAGTGCTGTGGAGAGATTTGAAGTCAGACTGGAATAACTCAAGGAGAGCGTGATCCTCCAGGAAACACTTCAACTGGGACTTGACTATTTTCTCCAGAGGTTTAGAAACACATGAGAGTCTGGAGACAGCACGTGATGTTGGATATGACTGAAGGGTCAAGGTTTGTTTTTTTTCAGGAGAGGTTGAACAGCAGCATGTTTAAAGGTTCTTGGTACCACACCTGAGGATAAACTGCTATTCACAGTATTTATAGATTTGAACCGGGGCTACGTGCTCGTTGAGAGGCGGCAGCTCTACCAACTGCTCCACCGTGCTGCCAGTTACTGTAAATGTTGTTTGAGCAGAAAAGGGTTTCCCTGCAGCCGCCTGCGGTGCGCATGTGTGACTTCACACCTGCAGAGCGTGAACCTCCCTCTGAGACCAGGATTCAGACACCTTCAGTTAACGAGGCCTGTTTTCTAGGCAGCAGCATAAATCAGGTCTCTCTTGTAAGCGAGTCCTCGAGGCTCAATGAGACCGACCTGTAGAAATAAAGGTTGAATGAAAAAAGCCTGACGAGCAGTTACTCCCTCTCTAAAACCAGACACGAGTCTTCACTGTGACGAGGATGAACTTCAGTCTGCTGGTGAGCTTCCAGAACACTCTGGTGCAGTTTGAAAAGTTAAAATGTTGAATGGAGAACTCTACGATGGGAACTGAAAAGTCTTCAACCAACAGAGGAAGTTCTGGTTTTTAATTTGTGTCAGACACTGAAAGAGTCCCCCAGACGCCCAGGCTGAAGGAGTTACAAGCTGCAGCAGGTAAACAAGAGAGACTGTGCATACAACGCTGCAGGCAGCATCAACTCGTTCTCCAGGATTTTCCCGCGCTTCATCCTTCACTTCATCTTCTTGGTCCTGTTCCAACCATCAACAAGCACTTGACTGTGGAGTCTTCAGCTGAGATTTACTCAACAGTGATGTTTTCTTTGACACATTACCACAAAGCTCAGGCTGGTGAAGAATCAGGGAAACAGTTGCTGTATGCTCAGTCTCTCATCTCAGCTGCTGAAGCTTGTAACTCCTCCAGAGGTCTCAGGTGCTTCTGTCACTGTCCTCCTGTTACATGATCATTCATGGACAGGCCTGCTCTTGGTAGATTTACACGTGCCCTATATTCCTTCCATCCCTTCATGATGTTACATTAAATAGCTCAACGTCTGCTCAGCCTGTGACTGAAGTTCTTGCAGTCTCTCTGGGATTTCTGCAGGTCTGAGCACGCTGGTGGACTTCCCCAACTGTCAAACTTTGTCTGTTCTTCTCTCATTCAAAACTGAAGAGAAGGTCGTGCAGGTGGAGAACGCAGAGCGTACCGTGGCTTCTTCAGTGACCAGAGATCCTGGGTTAGCCGACAAATCAAGACGTGTCAGAGACGAGGAGAACATCTGACAGGAAGACAGCACCTGACTCAGACAGCCAAGACCTGGACACAAATCAAAGAACAGGGGATGAATATGATGTTCACACCAAAGAAAGAAATAACATCACAGGGACACCTGGACATGTCTCCAGTCCATCACAGAGACACCTGGACATGTCTCCAGTCCATCACAGGGACAACTGGACATGTCTCCAGTCCATCACAGGGACAACTGGACATGTCTCCAGTCCATCACAGGGACACATAGAGACAAACAACCATTCACTCTCTCACCTCAGGACAACTTAGAGGCACCATCAGTCTAACATGTTTTTGTTCTGTGGGAGGAAACTGGAGAACCTGGAGAAAAGCAGCATGGAGAGAACATGCAGACTCCACCCAGAAAGTCCCCTGCCCGGGATTTGAACCAGCAACCTGCTCACTGAGAGGCTGCAGCTCTACCATCTGAACCATCGTGCTGCTCAACTTCAAAACTGATCACAATAATTTTTGCATCATCCCTGGATGGAGCTTTGCGTGCACTTTTCATCACCCCAGCTCTAAGGTCAAGGTCACAAATCAAGGTCAAATATAAAGCAAGAGCTTTACTTTTCCAGGCCATTGCTATGGATCGTCATAGACATCATAGATGGTTGATGTGACATGCTCTTGTTCTTCTGTTGTAAATACGTACTGTATCATTTTTGTGCAACATTATTTCAGTTCAAATGATTCCAAGTGAAAGTTTGACCATTTTCTCGTTTGTTCATCTGCCGCTCGTCGACGGCCACAGCCAGTGAAGTACAGACTTTAGTCCTCATCAGGTTCTCATTCATGCCTACAGTGTGTTCATTTGTGCAGTGGTGTGTACCTTTAGCAGTCATTGACACCGACCTCAGGGAGAGGTGTTTGAGTCCATCTTCTAGATGCTGCAGCTCCTGACTGAGAGCCATCACACCTAGAACACAACACAATCGTTGTCCTCAACCAAACACAGAGTGGCACAACTGCACCAGACTGAGCACGAACAAGTTAAAGGTCAGCAGGAATATATCTGGTCCATGACTGAAGCGTGAAGCGCACCTTTGTCTTCGACTGGATTGCCTGAGAGGTTGATGGACTGCAGAGGAGAGGACGTGTGCTCCTGAAGGGCGGCTGCCATTTTGACTGCAAAGTCTCTGAAACACCATGTGAAAAAGTCCAGTCTTCACAACACATGAACACAAGCACATACCGTTTGTTTTGGTAACAGGGCACATGAAAAGCACTTAACTAAATTCATACGCAGCCTCAAATTACATAAAACACGTCTTTTTACCAAACAATAAACCAAAAGAGACGAGATGAGTGTCCAGCCCCTGATCCACCAGCAGCTTGAAGAACCTCGTTCATCATCAATCATTGGGGACTTCCAAAGGGTCTTACTCTGTGTACATGTAGGAATCATGACTGAACTTTAACAACTGATCTGGGTCTGTACGAGACTTCACTGAGGTCTAGGTCCAGAACATTTTCAGCTTTTTGGACACATTTATTCTACAAGATGCTCTAAACCTGTTTACCATTTACCCTCAAACTCCAATGAACCATTTTAAGGTGGAAGCTGCTTCTATTTCCACTCAGGTGCAAAGAAACTTACACCTTCAGGCCACAGCTCTCCAGCGAGAGCTCCTGGAGACACGTCGACTTGGACAGCAATGAAATCAGCTGCTGCTGGACGTGGACAGACTGAAAAACACATTTTAAACTGCATTTTAAACTTTCATTTCAATTTCCAGCCGATTTTAAACCAGCATGTGATCAGCTCTTTAGTTTAGAACAATTTTGTGTTCAATATTTTAGTTGGAAGACTAATTTTTAACTTATTCACATGAGTTGAGACATTCATCCATCATCTCTACCCAATTCTTCCTTTTCGGGTTGTGGGGGTCACTGGTGCTCATATTCAGCAGTCACTGTACGAGAGGCAGGGACACCTGGACATGTCTCCAGTCCATCACAGGGACACCTGGACATGTCTCCAGTCCATCACAGACTAGTTGAGATATTTTTCAGTCACCATCAGACACTAAGCAGTAAAGTATTAAAGTATCAAGATTATAAATCTCGGCTGTTGGACACAGCAGCTGTTCCTGTTTTAAACAAGATGCTGTGAGGTCTAGACTTAGCAGCAGAAGTGTAAATGAGCTAAAGGCAGCTGAACGTGTCCATGAGACAGAATAGTTTCTGCTGCAGTTCAGACCACTGCTCAAAGGAAAATATGAGAATCCTACTGATGAACGTGGGCAGTGCCCTGTCCTGCCCCATAACTGCAAGTAAGTACAAGCACAAGTATGAATCAGCTAAGATCATTAAATGGTCCAAACACAGAACCAAGCAATCCACAGCAAGCTAAGTATTAATAAATACTTTGTGGAGCGAATTGTTTCTGTCGTTCTCATGAGTCTCATGTCCAGACCATGAGCTGCTGACTGACCTTGATGTGTGACTGTTGTTATTGTCATGTTGCAGAAAAAGAGACGTGATGCAGACGGTGATTCAGATCCTGGAGTCGGTGCAGCTGAAGTGGGAGCACTTCCAGACGTGGACCGAGTTCTCCCGGCTGCATCTGTCCAACAAGCTAGCCATCTTTGGTGTGGGCTACAATACGCGCTGGTGTGAGGACGTGCGTTACCACTACGCTGAAATCAGTTCCCAGGTGCCGCTGGGGAAGAGACTACGAGAGTTTTTCAACCCAGAAAAGCCAGAAGGCCGGGTCGTCATGACCAAAGTTCAGAAGATGAACTGGAAGAACGTCTACTACAAGTTCTTGGACATCACAATCAGCGAGGCTCGCTGCCTGGAGCTCCACATGGACGTAGTGTGGGTTCCTGTGCTGCAGTCCCAGCTGATGGGCAGTAAAGTCTCAGCCCACTATCTCCTCCCTGGAGACCTCCCCAGGACTCATGGACTATATGCTATTGGTTATGAAAGCTTGTTAGCCTGCAACACCACCATTCAGACCAATGTCCATGCCAAGCTGGAGGAGGGCAGCTTACCTCAGAGCGGGTCAGAAAACGGGTCAGAACAGTCAGATGGCGGGTCCAGACAAGCCGACAGGACTGGGCCAAAGATCACGTACTGCTACCTGGGCATAGCTGAGGACAGGACCATACAGCAGGGTCTCTTCCAGCACTTTCAGGGATGTGGAAAACAGTATGTCCATGGGAAGCTTTCTGGTGTGACACAGTTCCTGCAGGAGAATTGTCGTGGAGCCAGAACAAGTCAGGACGATGAGAGCAGCCAAAATCCACCACGGTTTGCCATCTACATCAAATTCATTGAGGTGGAGCTGGACTTCCTCTCTGCAGGCTCCCTGGTGGAGTGCCTCGAAAGCGCTGTTGGTTATTCCTTAAAATTCAACAACAAAGAAGCGTTGTAACTACAGTACCAGGGTTTGGATTGAACTGTATACACATACAGCCGAACGGCTTCAAGAGAGAAGACCACGTTGACTGTTCTCATGGGTCTGGACCTGGACCTGGACCTGCATCTCATGATTGTAACTTCATCACTGGTTCATCTAGTTTAACAAAAAAAATCTGTTTTAACTATAAAATAACTATTACTAGTTAAATCTGCTCACCATAGTTCTCCAAAACTGAAGAACACGAGTTAGGGTTGGGCGATAGACCATCGGCAGTACAACAGCTAACAACAGGTAATGACAGCTAACGACAGCTAACGACAGGTAACAACAGGTAACAACAGTTAACAATGGCTAATGACAGGTAACAGCGGCTAACAACAGCTAACAACAGCTAACCACAGCTAATGACAGGTAACAGCGGCTAACAACAGCTAACCACAGCTAATGACAGGTAACAGCTGCTAACAACAGCTAACAGCAACTAACGACAGCTAACAACAGCCAACCACAGCTAACGACAGGTAACAGCAGCTAACAACAGCTAACGACAGCTAACAACAGCTAACAGTTAACAATGGCTAATGACAGGTAACAGCGGCTAACAACAGCTAACAACAGGTAACCACAGCTAATGACAGGTAACAGCAGCTAACAACAGCTCACCACAGCTAATGACAGGTAACAGCGGCTAACAACAGCTAACCACAGCTAACAACAGCTAACCACAGCTAATGACAGGTAACAGCGGCTAACAACAGCTAACGACAGGTAACAACAGCTAACAATAGCTAACGACAGGTAACAGCGGCTAACAACAGCTAGTTATAAATTCATGCAGGTGTTTGTAGCATCTGTGAGTTTTATTTTACTGTTAATAACTGGAAAATCCTGGGTCTGTACCAGATGTGTGCAACCAGCATGATGTAATGAGCTCCAGGCAGCTGGAGCTCAGTTTTCTCAGTTGTTGCAGAGAATGCAACAAGCTTTGGCCGTCTCTAAATCTAAGTTAGTTTCTTCTTGAAAAACCAAAGCTAGGTCCAGGTGTTTGAACTTGTGGGTCTGGCTGTTCAGCATGGTGCTGTGTAGGGTACGTGAAGCCATGGTGCTCCTTTACTGGATGAAAGCCACCCTCTAATGGGCCACACTTTGAAAAGTCCAGTAAAATGTGTGTCCTTTTCCTGCTGTGTGGTGGGCTCTCCAGCTCGAAGCAGAACAGTATTGCTGGTTTGAACTTGTCACCTTAATGACTTGGCAGCTCTCCATCCCTTAGCGTGCTATGTAAAGTAGACCCTGACCATGTCGCGCTCCTCCTTAAGTTCCAACAAGTTCTTAAGGAATTCCGTCATGACCTCTGTTGGGTGTAGCATTCTGAGCCCTCTGGAAGAGCCATAAGTCAAATACGCTGCCTGGAGCATACCTCTACAAGTTTTCAGGTTTTGCTCAAATCATCGACCACAACAGAGTTTTGATGTAGTTGTTTGCACGATCGTTAGCTAGCAGCTCATCTGGTTAGCTGCACTTTCATGATCAGAGTTAATTCCTCTTCCTCTACCAACTTTTTCCTACCAGCAGTTCTGGTATGTTGTAGCATCTCTTCATTAACATCCTGGAGCTCTGGAGGCACCGACCTCCTCGCAGTCCTGGCAGGTTCAGTTTTGTCCGCAGACTTGACGGTCATCCAGTCACGGCTCTGTTGATGCAGCAGGGTGAACTGTAGTTGATGGTTAGAATATGTCGTGGTCACACTCCTGCACAGCTCCAGCAGAGCACGTCTAACTTGTGCACGTTTGCTGGAACCCTGCAAGGTGTGTTCAAACACAAACTGGAAGTCCATGTGCTGTTTTAAATACTTTAAAATCATTTGAAACAGTCTTCTGTTACACTGAGGTTGAGTTTGTGTCTAATGTGTTAATTAAAACGTGCACGTTGTTGCTGATCCTTCACGGTATCAGATCTTGGTCTGACCGACACCTGACAGGAAGTTTGAGGCTTTACTTGAATATGTTGAGGTGGACCTCCAACCATCTGTGTACCACCATGTGTCCAGACACAGATTAGGACTGTACGTTATTTACAAGTCTTTCAAGGACGATAATTAAACTTACACAATCAAAACCAGGGTTGTTGTTGTTGTTGTTGTTGTTGTTGTTGTTGTTGGGGGGGGGTGGGGGTGGACTGTATATTTTACATGTAAGGACTTGAACTCTGGTACGTCTAAGCACTTCTCGTACATGAACATATTGGACATTATAAAAACTACTCACAGATCACAACCGAGAAGAAAAGATGGTCGTCAGAGAGCGCAGGTGCTGTGATGCTCCATGTGTCGCCACTCGCCCAACCTTAACGCACCTCGAGCTTCTTGGCTGAAGCTCATTTGGAACAGGCTGATCAACATGTTTTCTGTCATCTCCTTAGAGCTTCAGTGAGCTCTGCAGAGGTGAACAAATGAACTCCACGCTTCACGTGCACTACAAAGATTGTGAAGGGTTTTGCCTCAGTGGGTGGAGCAGGGTTGTAGGTGAAGCTGCTCCGGTCTACCTCAGCAGGATGTAGCAACGTGAGGGGACACTGCCTTTAGACTGCTCAGGCCTGACCTGTGCATGTGACAGCGCTTCAGCACGGGGCGTGCACGGGGCGTGCACAGGGCTCAGAGAAACCCTGCTACCTTAGTCTCGTTCACAGCTTCATGTTTGCAAGATGTGAAGAAATGTTCATGAAGCAACGCGGTGTTTAAGGTGAAGACATCGCCTGCAGCCTCTTCTGCCAGAGCCAGGGACTAATGAAGATCAGCTGAGGAACAGCAGCGTGCTGGTCAAACCTGGACCATAATGTTACGTGCACGATCTGTTGGGCTCAGAGCAAACTTTAAAAAAAATAATTTTCCAAACATTCTATTAAAATCCATCCAGTGGTTCACAAGATATTTTGCTAACAGACAATGTGAACTGGGTGTGGGTGCCATTCCCTTGTCCCAGTCATCACTTGTGTCCACTCAAGATGATTTAATGAAACTCAGACAAAACGCATCACCACCAGACGGAGTGTTGCACTGTTCATCACCTCCGCTTCAAGGTCACAAATCAAGGTCAAATGTTTTGCACGCTATAGATTGCTGTATTAGTTCATGATGGGAGCATCAGGTGGCGCACGCAGAACATGGATCTTGTGCAGTGACTGCTTGGAGCACGTGCTACATCAGCTGCAGCCGTTCGCTGTTTCTTTCACCCGATGACAGACAGTTGTTTTCTAACGTCAGCTGCTTGTGGTGGCCATTTTTAATTGGGTTGAACTAATCACACATCAACTGATAGTTTTCTAAAACTTTCATTAAAATCTTTTTCTTGATGTTTGACATATTTTGCTAACACAAATGCAAAAAGTGAGAAGTATAAAACTGGCATTAAAGGTGGTAGGCACCATGCTTTTCTTGAAGGACTGCTAGGACTTTATTTATGGAGTTACTTTTTGTATTTTGTCTTTCAGGCTGAACCGGGGCGTGAACGTTGAAGCATCTGTAGGATCACAAATCACAACCCACATTTATCTTCATCTCCTGTCCATGTCAGTAATACAGTATTGTGTTTGATCACTAAAATTAAAACAAGACACTAACACATTGATTTTTCTGCTGAGTAAAGACTGCGTGAGCAAGTTCATGCTTAATAATCAAAATAAGACCTTAGTAAACAGGATTCCTGAGAGTATGTGCAATGTGCCACAATAAGACTATAAAGAACAAACATTGTGTATTTATGTATTTGAAATCTACCATATATAGTTCTAATATATATTTAAGAATATCAGTGTTTTTGAGCATTCCACCTTTATTTGTTTGGGTATAAATGAAGATGCATTTGATCATCTCCATGTTCTGTTGGTGATTGTTTCAGTCATCATCCTGTCTCAATGTCTGGAAACAATAAATGATACAACCATCAAATAAAAAGGCCTTTGTGTGTGTTTCACATCTGTCAGTAAATAATGTCAGTTTTAATAATCACTTTAAAAGTTATAAATGTCTTTGGTTCCTGTTTGTTTCCCAAATACTGTATATTAGTGTGTGTGAATGACAGGCATTAGCATAAAAAGCTTTGTGGAATTGTGCATTATAAAGTTCAGTGCATTTTCTTTAATAGTTGACCAGCAGTTCTGCCACATCCAATATGGTGGCCGCTCTGACGGGCCACCCCACTCAGAGAGGTGTCCACTAAAGCTGCCTCACCAGTTCTCTGTGAACACCCTGGCAGATAACAACCAGTGAGTGATTGAGAAAGTTCAGGGGAGCTTTGCTATGAAATATTGATGGATTGTTTGAAATGTGTTTAATAGGTTAACTCAAAAACTAACTATCTGACTTCAAATTATACCCACCCAAAGCTAATTTTACCCACATCAGAATGAAAACCACCCAAAAGGGCATCCAACATAGAACACTTGCCAGCACTATGAGAGTTCATAAAAGTGAAACCATGCTGGATCGGTCGAGGCCCGGGTCAACAACGACCACCACCGGTGCTGTTGACAAACAGGGTGCCGGCGGAATTGTGCTACTGTTAGTCGAAGACCACGAGGAGGGAAACGTGTCAGGAGACAGAGGGAGAGGAGGAAAGTGAAGAATGTAGGACTGAGGGTTGCAACTCTAA
>JARVGV010000350.1:20619295-20633814 GCA_031762435.1 Hypsolebias longignatus | reverse complement strand
CTATGTAGATTGACAAATCACACCTCACACCTTAACAGTAGGGGTTTCTTAAGGTCTTTGTTAGTCTAATTCACAGACGAGGCTCCTCTGTTTCCATCAGGAGAGAAAACTGGCTGGGAATCAGTCTTAAAGCTGCATTATACGTTTTTGAAAGTTGAAATCTGAGACCTCCTCCCCTGTTAAGAGAAGGTTTTTCTCTTTTAACATAAACAGCTTCCTTCACCCCCCACACATCTCGACTTTTATAACCTGAACCCCACACTCATTGCTCTATGAAATGAGAAAGCTCCTCGGATGAAGAGCAAAACGTCTTCTGTTACAAATGAAGTCCAGTTGTATTTGTATTTAAAGTTTTTTGAATATATAATTATTATAATAATTATTATATATTTTCAAGTTTTGGTACTTTATTTTGTACCATTATTACATGCTTTAGTATTTATTGTTTGTTTGTTTGTTTGTTTGTTTGTTTGTTTTGTTATAAGTGAGTCACATCAGTTCTCATACTGAACATTCCATTGCAATGTTGACCTTGAGTTAACCTGCGTATGACAAATAAACAACATAACAAACATAAATCACATTTATTTCAACATTAATCATTGTCACATACAATAAAATAAAACATGCTATCCAGTCAATGTATCACTCCTAAAAAAACATTAACACAAATTAGCTAATAATACAATACAAAAGTCACTAATTTCAAAACATTAAAACATATTTAAATACCAAGAACAAGCACAGGTGCACAATTGAACACTGATTTGCAACTTGGGCTGTTTTTGGCTCTGTTAAGATGAGTAACTGATGTCAGATAACTGTTTTTGAATGTTTGCCCTTGTCTTAATTGACCATCTCCTTGACAGTAAAAAATTAAATAGACCACATCCAAGGTGAAAAGTGTTGTTTAGAATATTATTGGCCGTTTTTAGGCAGTGGGAACTCTGCAGTTCCTCCAGAGATGGGGGAGGGCTGCCCACCTACCTCTCTTCTTACCCTGATGCATCCATCACTCTGGAACAGGGTCAATCTGGACTCATCAGACCACATGACCTTATTCCATTGCTCCAGAGTCCAATCTTTATACTCCCTATCACATTTAAGCCTTTGTTTTCCAGTTAGCCTCACTGATTACTGGTTTTCTTAAGGCCATACAGCTGTTCAGTCCCAGTCCCTTGAGCTCCCTTTGCATTGTGTGTGTGAAATGCTCTTACTTTCACTATTAAACATAGCCCTGAGTGCTACGGTTGTTTTTCTTCTATTTGGTTTCACCAAACGTTTAAGTGATCGCCGATCACAATCATTCAGGATTTTTTTCCAGACACATTTCTTCCTCGAAGATGATGTATCCTCACTATCCTTCCAGTTTTTAATAATGCGTTGGACAGTTCTTAATCTAATTTTAGTAGTTTCTGCAATCTCCTTAGATGTTTTCTTTGCTTGATGCCAATGAGTTGACCCTTCTCAAATAGACTGACATCTTTTCCATAACCATGCGGTGTCTTTCAACATGGTTGTTTAAGGAATGAGAAGCAGCTCATTGCACCAGTTGGGTTAAATAATTTGTTGCCAGCTGAAAGATAATCATCCATGCAGTAATTATCCAATAGGAGACTCATACCTATTTGCTTAGTTAAATCCAGGTGATGACTTTTTTTGGCCAGGAAGTGAATATTGCCAGTTTTTCTACTGTTTTCATGTAAAATTATTTTACCAAGGACTTTATTGAAGTATTTCTTAATAGAAAATCACAAAATATTCCCACTGCTCATTCCAGAAGTGCACATCACTATAAATTAAACAGTTAATTTTATGCCTGTCCTGATGCATGCTCAATTATCCAGGTAGATTAATCTAACAAGGTTGAGTCAGGTCCGTCCAGAGGACCTGACTCAACCTTGTTTTAATTGTATGCATGCTTTCTCAGCATCTGACATTATTGCTATTTGCAGTTTCCATGTTGTAAGTTGTCTTTGTTGCATTGCTGAGGGTACATGAGCATAATCACTTGTGGATTTAGTAATCATCAGATGCTGGCAACCTTCACCTGATGTATAAAATACATTTTGTCACTGTAAGTTTAATTTAGTTGTCCATCCCTGACAGACATACTTAGTAGGATTGTACTTACTTGTCTCTTGGGGGACTTTGCTTGTTGTGTATGTTGTGTGGGGGGGCTGGTGTGGTTCCTCCAGGCCAGTGGCGGGCAGAACCACTCCACTTCACTCAGATAGATGAGGAAAGAACAGTCTGAACCATCGACGCCATAGAAGGCATAGCAAGGATCCGATGTCCACCGGGCACGCATCCACTGGAGAACAAACAGAAAAAAGTTCAAGTTTACATCACAAAATATTACATACCAGCCCAAACAAACAGTAAATATTTCTTTACCAATACACTCAAACATTAAAGGCAATTGGCAATCAGATCGTCCTACTGCCACAACACTCTGACTTTACAACAGTCTGTAAGAAGCTACAGTTATCTTGAGCTCAACAAATGTAGGCTAGTAAATGACAATAACATCAATGTAATTACCACATAAAGGCAAGCAAAGAATATTCTGAACATGACGTAAGATTTTTCCTTAACAGTTCTTGTGGTTATATATTAAGGGGGCTGAGATGGGATAGAGGAAAGGCAGCTGACCTAGGACCAGAAAGTCGCGGCTCAACTCACAGCCATTCGCACATGTCGTGGTGTCTCTGAGCAAGACACCAAATCCCTAATTGTTCCCTTGGCACTCAATAGCTGCCCACTACCCCACCTGGGTGTATTCCAGGTACAATGGGTCAAATGCAAAGAACTAATTTTGTCATTGAATGGGAACATACAGTGATGACAACATATAGCACTTATATTATAGGAAGCTGTCAAAAGCTGTCAAGTGTACTAGTAAAGACATAAATGAGGTTTTCATAATTCTTCATTTTAAAAAGTGTTATTATAAATCTCAGTTCCCATGTCAAATACAATATGTGTGCAAGAGGTGCAAACGCAACATGAAAAGTTCCATATACAAATTATGTGTTAGTGTGGAAAGGACTAGGGATCTCTTCAAACTTTACTCCATAACCTACATGAACACTTCACAGGTTTGTGGCAAATTTTGCAAATGTCCTTTAGCGTGAAAGTAATCATGAAGAACCAATACTTTTAATAATAACTAAATTCCTTGCTTTTTCCTGTGTCCCTGGGACGATCCCCTCTACCCTCACCAGGCTTCATTCACCCCTTGTGGTACAATTCACCTAAACAGTATCAAGCTCCAACTATATATTAATGATATAGGCTCAGCACACTGCTTCTGCTACGAGTATCATGTCCACATGTTTATTTCCATGATTTTGTCACAATCATAGTCATGTCACAGGTATGAGGCCAGCATGGCCAGACTTGCTTCCAATTCTCAACAACCAAGCCACTCTGGTGCTTGCAGGACATGGATATGGTACCACTATATTTCAACAAGGACCCCAATTTGCAAAGAAAACAATATACATAATATGAAAAACTCCACAACCTCATTTTGGAAATTTTGTGAATGCTCAAAACTTAAGTGGACCATTCAAGCCCCATGCTTATAGAGATCCAATTTAGTTCTTCATAGACACCAAAGGACTTTGCCAGAACCCTGAAAAGATTATCCTTGTTCTGGCAGATATTTTACCTCATAGGAGTCATTGTGAAGGAGCCTCAGGTTCTACTGCCTTATACTCTAGCAGAACTCAAAACTGGTTTGGAATTTTGAGCTACATTAGGACATGCAGTAAAAGTGTAATAAATTAAAACTTAAAGTAAGCAAGAGATAAATACAAACAACTAAATAGTCAATTGGATTATAACAGCAACCATTTAACCCCAAAACATTTGTCAGTCAGTGCATTGAAATAATGGCAAATTATATTCAATTATAGCAGTTGACCTATACAATAATATAATGTACACTTTATTAGTAGATCTATTGCTGTATTGTTAATGTTGTCATCATCCTTAGTTTCCTAAGGAAACTAACTAACTAACTTTTTTCATACATCCTTAGTTTGTAGCCAGGTCTCTCTTGTAAATGAGTCCTCGCGGCTCAATGAGATTAACCTGCCTAAATAAAGGTTGAATGAAAAAAAAATTAAATGATGCCACTGAATTGAGACTACTGTTTGACTTTATTTCTTTCTGTTGTTTTAACAGATGAGTTTTTTTCAGGAATCTCCAAAAACAAGAAGTTCCAATGTGCGAGTAGATTCAGAGTGAGGGAGGTCCATCGAGAAGAAAGAACACAGTGGTGAAGGCTGACAGAAGTTCATAGGAAACAACCAACTGTATAGTCCTCACATGCACTTTTGTTGTTGTTGTTGTTTGTGACCACACATTCCTTTATCCTTTATTTTCTTTTCATCATCCACAACAATCTGTGAGTGTATGAACCAGCTGACTGCACTTGTGTTTCTGTTCTAGATGTTAATGTGAATTAATAATCCTGATTGATGAATATCTAATTACATTTATTACACATCACACTGAGGCAGAGGAACAGCTCTGACCCCCAGAGGAAGTGTGCCAAGCTGTTAAAGCCTGTCTGTGATCCTCAAATGCACCACCTGAACTAAGACATGTATGATGGGGGTGATGCACACAGGAGTAGGGGGGTTACAGTACTGCCACTTGTTTCTCCCAGTTGGAGCAGTGGTGATATAGAAAAAATAAAAAAGCAGTAAAACTTCTACAATCAATGTACCGGTAATAACCATCAGAGCACAGATATGTCAGAAATTCATAATTTTAATGTCACTTAGCTAAAACAGTAACTTTTTCATTAAACATCGGAATGACAGAAAACTCTAACACTGTTTTAACAAAACACAAACGCTCCAAAAACTCTAAATTAATTCAAATGTTAAAACTAAATATAGCACAAAATAGTTGAACAAATGTAACCTAAAAGATGCTTAACTCGAGAATCATTCTCTCTTCATTTATTACAAGTTAAAAACATAACGAGGAAGGATGCATATGTGTGGGGGGGAGGGGGGTGATGGCTCCAGTGTTTGTCCTTCAAAGGTTTTTAGTCAGCATGAAGACTACATGACGTTAGGTAGCATCCATCAAACTCACTGCTCCTTAAAATTCAATATGGTTCCTGCACAGCTTTTTCTCAGTAAATAAAATAATACAAATATTAATAAAGCAAACTAAAGACCTAGCTTTCCTCAAAAGAAAGGATTTTTTTTAAACTTTACTTTTAGACTAAGACCATCCAAGAATGAAAAATACACAGTTACAGCCATTTCGGTAAAATCTTGAGAATACTGTATAGAAAGAAGTCACATGACGTCTTAGTGCTTAAATTATGTGTTAAGAATGACTCTCTGCAACTACCTCAAATAACTTTAGATCAATACTGTATATGTACAACTGAGTTGTAGCGCTGTTAAAATTTGTTAAAGTTTAGCGATGGCAGCCATCTAAAATGGAGTCATCACCAAAAGTTAAAAGTTAGGGGCAGCTGTGGCTGAGTGGTTGGAGCAGTCATCCTCCAATAGAAGAGTTGGGGGTTTGATTCCACCAGCAGTCACATGCAGAAGTGTCCGTGGACAAGACACTGAACCCCTCATAGCCTCTGATGTGTGTCCCATCTGTGTATGAATTTAATAAAACTCTGATTGGTCTCTACAGATTCAGATTATCTTTGTAGAGATGTAGTAGAGTGCTGTATGAATGTGTGTGTGTGTATTAGAGTGCTGTATGAATGTGTGTGTAGTAGAGTGCTGTATGAATGTGTGTGTGTATTAGAGTGCTGTATGAATGTGTGTGTGTATTAGAGTTCTGTATGAATGTGTGTGTGTATTTGTGTGCTGTATGATTGTGTGTGTATTAGAGTGCTGTATGAATGTGTGTGTAGTAGAGTGCTGTATGAATGTGTGTGCGGAGGTAAATGAGGACACAGATTGTGTTGTAAAGAGCTTTGTGCTGTATAAGTACAGTCCATTTACCATTTAATCAGTTACAAGTGTGCATCCAAGAAAAAAGTGAGATTCATTAAAATCTGTCTAGTGGTTAATTATATACAGTATTTTGCTAACAGACAGCGGGCTGACCGCAACAGTTAATGGCAAACTTTTCCAAAAAGGTCTCCTCCTGTTGTTTAGCCCTTGAAGTATGCCTCTTAGAAATCTCTCTAAGCTACAATCACACAAAAATTAGCTCAGTATCTGTATAAAGTTAAGTGGGGTGAAGCCATTTTAACGTTTTCTAAAGTCTGATGTTTCTGACCACCTCATGTTTGGTTGACTCCAAAAGTTAATCAGTTGTAGAAGTGCAATGTAAGATGACTTTCTGAGAGTTTCATCCAAATCTGTCCAGTGTCTTAGATAAAAGAAGGAAATAAAAATCAGTCACAAGTCCATCTCAGACCAAACAGCACAGTGAGACTCGGTTTTCTAGAGGACCTGGAACTTCCAAGAGTTCTGGTCTTTGTGGTCCAGGCAGTCCATGACGGTGAAACCCAGTTTCCAAGCTTGCTGGTCCTTGTAGTCTAGGCAGTCCACAGAGGTGAAGCCCAGGGACGAGGCGGTGCTGTAGCCCTGGGAGGACAGAGAGGCAGGAGACTGGCTCAGAGAGCCCCCCATGGATGGGACAGTAATGGGGCTGAGAGCGCCCCCAGTGCCTATCAGCTGTGAGTGCATAGGAGACAGGTAGGGGCTACAGTCCAGGCCTGTGAAGTAGGACGTTGTGTTAGTGTAGCCCTGGGTATAGGCAGACGGCTGGCTGTAACTCATGGGGTAAGGAGAGGGTCGCTGCACACAGGGGGCCGACGGAGAGGCCAGGGGGTCTGGTAGGGGTGACATAGCTGGGCTCCAGATGGACACTGCTGTATTTCCAGTACTGGTACTCTGAGCCAGGCTGGGACCAGCTGACTGAGCCGAGGAGGGGCTGAAGGAGCCAGATGGATTGGGAGCTGGATCAGGAATGCTGGACTCCTGCACTGGTGAGGCCTTCTTCTTTGGTGGGCGGGGTTTAGACTGCCCGCTACTCTGCTGCTGCTGCTGGCGGCATTTGGCCCTGCGGTTCTTAAACCACACCTGGGCAAGAACAGATACACATGTTATAACCAGTGCCAGAGTCCAAAGAAGAAAGATCAGATCTGTAGGTCAAGGATAGGATCAGATCTGTAGGTCCAGGTTAGGATCAGGTCTGGAGGTCCAGATTAGGATCAGGTCTGTAGGTTCAGGTTAGGATCAGGTCAGTTGGCCCAGGTTAGGGTTAGATTAAGATCATGACCAAGTCTATAGGTCCAGGACAGGGTAGGGTGTGAGGTTTCAGGTTAGAGTCAGGTCTGTAGATCTAGGTTAGGTTAAGGTCTGTAAGTCCAGGTTAGACTGTGGCACTGACCACAGAGTAACCACAGCCCCCAGTCAGATATCTAACTGACAAATGCTCATGAGAACTGGGACCATGTGGTGTTGTACCTGCACACGGGACTCAGGCAAGTTGATCTTCAGGGCCACCTCCTCCCTCATGAAAATGTCTGGGTAGCGGGTCTTGGAGAACAGGGCCTCCAGGATATCCAGTTGCGTTCGAGTGAAGGTGGTGCGCTCCCTGCGCTGCTTCCGAGGTGTGGCTACAGTAGGAAAGACAAACAACACAAAACAGACATTGTAACCAAGGGTGTAGCTGCTCTAACCAGGGGTGTAGCTGCTCTAACCAGAGGTATAGCTGCTCTAACCAGAGGTGTAGATGTTCTAACTAGGGGTGTAGCTGTTCTAACCAGAGGTGTAGTTGCTCTAACAGAAGAGTAGATACTCTGACCAGGGGTGTAGCTGCTCTAACCAAGGGTGTCACTATGCTAACAGAGGAGTAGATGCTCTAACCAGGTGTGTGTTGCTCTAATTACAGGTGTAGCTGCTCTAACCAGGTGTGTAGCTCTTCTAACCAGGGATGTAGCTGCTCTAACCAGGGGTGCAGTTGTTCTAACCAGGAGTGTAGCTGTTCTAACCAGGGGTGTAGCTGTTCTAACCAGGGGTGTAGCTGCTCTAACCAGGGGTGCAGCTGCTTTAACCAGGGGTGTAACTTCTCTAACCAGGGGTGTGGCTCCTCTAATCTGGGATGTAGCTGCTCTAACAATGGGTGCAGCTGCTCTAACCAGAGGTGTAGCCGCTCTAACCATGGGTGTGCTGCTCTAATCAGAGGCATAGCTGCTCTAACTATTGGCGTATTGCTCTAACCAGGGGTGTAGCTTCTCTAACCAGGGGTGTGGTTCTTCTAACCAGGGGTGTGGCTCCTCTAACCCGGGATGTAGTTGCTCTAACCAAGGGTGCAGCTGCTCTAGCCAGAGGTGTAGCTGCTCTAATCAGAGGTGTAGCTGCTCTATCCATTGGTGTATTGCTCTAACCAGAGGTGTAGCATCTCTAACCAGGGGTGTGACTCCTCTAACCAGGGGTGTGGCTCCTCTAACCAGGGATGTGGCTCCTCTAACCAGGGATGTAGTTGCTCTAACCAGGGGTGCAGCTGCTCCAACCATGGGTATGCTGCTCTAATCAGAGGCATAGCTGCTCTATCCATGGGTGCTCTCCATGGGTGTATTTTTCTAACCATAGGTGTGCTGCTTAAATCAGAGGTGTAGCTGCTCTTACCATTGGTGTACTGCTTTAACCATTGGTGTACTGCTCTAACCGTTGGTGTACTGCTCTGACCAATGGCATACTCCTCTAACCATTGGTGTACTGCTCCAACCAGGGGTGTAGCGTCTCTAACCAGAGATGTAGATGCTCTAACCATTGGTGTATTGCTGTAACCATTGGTGTTCTGCTCTATTCAATGGCATACTCCTCTAACCATTGGTGTACTGCTCTAACCAGGGGTGTAGCGTCTCTAACAGAGATATAGATGCTCTAAACATTGGTGTACTGCTCTAACTAATGGGATACTGTACTCCTCTAACCATTGGTGTACTGCTCTAACCATTGGTGTACTGCTCTAACCAATGGCATACTCCTCTAACCATCCTTTAACCATTGGTGTACTCCTCTAACCATTGGTGTACTCCTCTAACCATTGGTGTACTCCTCTAACCATTGGTGCACTGCTCTAACCATTGGTGTACTGCTCTAACCAATGGCATACTCCTCTAACCATTGGTGTACTGCTCTAACCATTGGTGTACTGCTCTAACCATTGGTGTACTTCTCTAACCAATGGCATACTCCTCTCACCATTGGTGTACTGTGTAGCGTCTCTAACCAGAGATGTAGATGCTCTAACCAGGGGGTTAGCTGCTGTGGTGGTTAAATGGGACAGAAAATTCAAAACATGAGCCAAGTTCAGTTTTAGTCAACTCGCAGTCTTGATGTCTTCTCCAGAATTGTGCTGTCTTTTCTATAAAACATTTTTTTACATTCATGTGTAATTTATCTGAGGGCTTCCCAGCATTTCATGAACACAAAATTCTCTAAACTTTCCATGATTTTTTTTCACCGAGTAAATCCAGAAATTCCAGAAGATATTTCAATTATTGTAAATCAGAAATGATATTAAGTAGGTCTATACAGTACATACATATGGCAGTTAGTCCTAATAATTAATTATATTGTATAACGTCAGATACTAAAAGCCATGATACCTACACCGTGGAAGCTGAACATGGACTCAATGACACTACAATAATTACATGCACCTATCAAAAATTCAGAAAGACCATCTTTAATCAGCAGGTTCAAATTCCCTGAGGTTTCCTGTAAAATGTCATTTTTCATGTTTTCCATGATTTGCTGAGTTGCTGGGAACACTCTTTCTGCAATCCCTCCACATTGTACCCTGATTTACACAGAGACAACTGAAGTGCAACTAGAAAAACTGGGTCAAATTTTGTCCAAACTTTGAGCAGTTTACATTTAAAGATGGATTAAGACTCAACATTAAGTTAATAAAATACCAACAGGTGTATACTATCACAGCAGAAACAAACAAACAACAACAAAAAAGTAATTCAAACTCTTCCAAATACCAAATTCCATTTTAAAATGCTTATTATTATTATTGTTATTATTACTGTTATTATTATTATTATTATTATTATTATTATTATTATTATTATTATTATTACTGTTATTATTATTGTTGTTATTATTATTGTTATTTTATTATTATAAAATGTTCATTTGATATGGCTCCAACACTACGCACCAATCTGCGCGTATTTACACATCAGCTGAGATGTAAATATAATTCCAGAACAAAACCAACACAGAGCAGCTTTAAGAGAAAGAAATGAAGATGATACAGACGTGGATAAGCGACGGTTGTGTGCAGGACATCAATCCCAGCAGCAGGCAGGTTTAACCCGTTCATGGTGTAATGGGGCTGCTTCATATAGGACATCATCCTGACGGCAGGTTCTGGTGCTGGTCCTGGTGCAGGTTCTGGTGCTGGTCCTGGTGCAGATTCTGGTGCTGGTCCTGGTGCAGGTTCAGGTGCTGGTTCTGGTGCTGGTCCTGGTGCAGCTTCTGATGCTGGTCCTGGTGCTGACTCTAGGGTCGGGTTCAGCAGAAGACTGCGGGGCTGCGCACAGATGCACAGGACTTCACACCAAAAGAAACTCCAAAGAGTTGTTTTTCTCCCTAAAGCGTGATTTGTGCTTCAGCAGCAGAGCAGCATCTGAACTGATCCACCCGGTCAGAACCCACCCAACGTTAACAGAACCGCGCAGGTGGACTGGCGCCTTGGAGAGGTGGATGCATGGAGTGACTTTACCGGCACGCGCTGCTAATTACAGGGAGCAAGTGTGTCCAGCTTACCCCACCCGCCGAACCCCTCCCCACCCACACACACACGCACGCACATGCACACGCACACACACACAATAGCAATAGGCTGTAGAGCATCACACTCAATTTAATTCAGTTTATTTCTAAAGCTCCAACAGAAGTCATCTCAGGGCAGTGAACAGAAACTTTCACACATTAAAATGTCACTAAGTAAAGTTCTCTAGGAAGGAAGCAATAGATTGTGTCGAATCTTCACTTCAACGCAATCTCCCATCCCGAACAAGCACAAAGGAGACAGAGACAGTGGAAAGAAAAATCTCCTTTTAACAAGAAGAAACCTCCAACAGAACCAGACTCAGGAGAGTGATCATCTGCTTCAATCAGCTGGGTTGGAGAGGACAGGAAGGAGAGACAGACAAACACATAATAACAGGTCCAGATGTACTTTCTATAGAAAAAAAAAAAACACATGTTAAGATAGAAATAATTACAAATACTAACAGGTTGAGCAGAGTAAGTAAAGACGACAGCAGAGAGAAGAAATGTGATCAGTTTGTCCTCCAGCAGTCTAAACCTATAGCAGCATAACTAAGGGATAGTTCAGGAAACCCAAGCCGACTAGAACTATAGGATTTATCAAAAAGGAAAGTCTTCAAACTGGACAATGTGTCAGTCTCACAGACAGAGATTTGAAGTTGGTTCCACAAGAGAGGAACCTGATAACTGAAAGATCTTCCTCCCGTTCTGCTTTTGTAAACTCTAGGAACCACAAGTAAACCTGCAGTCTGAGAGTGAAGTGCTCTGTTAGAAAAATATGGAACAATAAGATCTGTAATATAAGATGGAGCTAGGTTGTTGAGAGCGTTGTAGGTTAGAAGTAACATTTTGAATTCTATTCTGGATTTGACAGGGAGCCATTGGAGAGAAACTAAAACTGGAGAGATATGATCTCTCCCAGTACCTCCAGTTAAGACTCTGGCAGCAGCATTTTGGATCAACTGAAGATGTTTTATAGAAGTTTTTGGACACCCAGATAACAAACCATTGTAATAGTCCAGTCTAGATGTGTCAACTGCATGAACGTTTTTCTGCATCATTTTTAATTTTAGTGATATTACACAGGTGGAAGAAGGCAGTTCTAGTAATGGTTTTAATGTGGGGGATAAAAAAACATGTCCTGACCAAAAATAACACCAATATTTTTAACATTAGAACTGGAGGTCAGATTAATGTCATGTAAGGAGGGCAGAAGACTGAAAAATTAATTCCTAAGGTGCTCAGATCCAAAAACCAAAACCTCAGTCTTGTCTGTGTTCAAAAGGAGAAAATTAATGGTCATCCAGATTTTTATGTCTTTAAAACATGCTTGTAAGTAACTGATTGGATTCATTGGGTTTAATGTAATTGTGTGTCACCAGCATAACAATGGAAATGTATCCCATGCTGTTTAATAATGGAAGCATATATAAAGTAAAGAGTATTGGCCAAAGCATTGAGCCCTGAGGGACTCCATGACTAACTTTGGTGTATGAAGATTTATTATTTACATTTACAAAATGGAATCTATCCATTTTAGAGCTGTTTCTGTAATCCCAATATCATATTCAAGCCTCTGTAGTAAAATATTGTGATCAACTGTATCAAATGCAGCACTGAGGTCCAACAGGACCAGTATAGACACCTGCCCATTGTCAGAAACCATGAGCATACCATTAGTAACCTTCACCAGTACACATTCAGTGCTGTGGTTAGCTCTAATCCCTGACTGAAACTCTTCAGATTATTTCTTTGCAGATGATCCTGTAACTGACCAGCAACTATTTTCTCTAGATTTTTTTTAGATGAAAGTTAGATTAGATGGCTATAGATAGGTGTATAGTTGACTAGGATTCCTGAGTCAAGGTTATGTTTCTTAAGTAAAGGTTTAATTACAGCAATTTTAAAGCTTTGTGGTACATAACCATTTACTGGAGACAAATTAAGCAGATCCAAGACGTGGTTATTAATTAAGGGAAATACCTCTTTAAATAGCCTGGTTGGGATGGGATCTAGCAGACATGTGGATGGTTTGGATGAATTTTGACAATTCAGAGCTCAACAGGACAAAAACAGTCAAAACATAAATCAGATTCTAGTGTCATTTTTAAAATTGTCTCATCTGACACAGAACCAGAGGCAATACTAGGAATGTTGGTTTGAAATTTGTTTTCAGGGTTATACTCTAAAAGCATGGAGAAATAGACAATTTGTTTTTACATATATAATTTAACTCACAAGTAAATGGCTAGAACAGAACTTCGATTGGCAGGCAATGCTCCAGCACCCACTGAATGTTCTCTGCAGCCTTTAATGCTCCTCTTGCTCGTCAAGCTGATGATCCTCAGGTGCTGCTGATTGGTGTTCAGATGTGGCTGCAGGGAGCTGGCAGGGCAGAACTCCCACACTACTGACATTTCAGGCTGACAGCATCTTTAACCTAATTAGTTTGGTTTAAATGCAGCAATTGTTTCAAGTATCGTCTGCTGCTGAAAGGTAAAAATCCGGGCGATAATGACTTTATGTGTATTCATTTGTCTGTTTGCTGGCAAAATACCTCAAAACATAAAAATGGCTACCAGTCGATTTAGCAGACATTGAGCTAAAATTAGGTGTTGTAGTACCTGAGAGTGAATGAATATCGCTCTACATTTAGGTATTCATACACAGTTATCACATTCCTCCCATGATAACTTGGCAATGTTGTCACACCATCAAAGACCAGTGACGTACGAATCTCAGAGGATGTTCCTGTCGTACTGATTCAAAGGTGGCCTTTGCTGCGATGAGACTCTGCTGTTGTGAACAACAAATCCTCGTCATGGAAATGTCAAACTTCTGCTTTTATGCAGTCAATAATGTCAAGCTGCTGACACTTAGATCATAGGGGGAATGGTTCTTGGAAGGGAATTAAAGTGCAATTAATGTTCAGTTTGTGGGGAAGTGTGAAGTGTCGTGGTTGCTCATTTTTAGTGACCCGTCCTTATTTTCAGCTCTCACTGATGGGGTTAAGCCGACCTGCAGGCCACCGAAATTCACCCAGTCACAATGTCCTGACGTCCCCGGGTCGGTCCAGATGGCCACCATATGTTCACGAACACCAGAACGCGAGGAGGCGAAGAGCGCACGCTTTCCATCGTGAGAGCCACAGTTTGTTCAGCTCTCTTTGGCGGAGCATCTGCAGCAACAACAGCTGATGTTACGAGCAAATAAGATGTAAATGCCCACAACAAACTGTCCAGAAATAAAGAGGAAATTAGTCTCTTCTTAAACGCTTCATGGCAAAAATCATAGAAAAAATATTAAATTGGACTTTTCTTCCCTTCATCAGGATCTGTGACTAAACAAACAGACGATTGTGGTTTGATTCTTAATGCTAAAATTATATTTAAGGGTTTAAATCAGGGGAATGCTTACAGTTTTTTTAAACCATACCATACCAATTTATTTATAGAGCACTTAAAACAGCAACAAGGCCAACCAAAGTGCTGTACAATAGAAATATCTATTACTATTTATCTAAAGAATAATATACAGGTAGTCCCCGGTTTACGGCGTCATCGGTTTACGGCGTTTCGTGTTTACGGCCGCCGCCCCCCAGTGACTTTTTTATGCAGCATTTTATATATATATATATATATTTTTTTTTTTAGGGTATTTTGTTAGCTAACTGCTTAGAAACACATTAAAACACATTAAAACGGCCGTTCTAAGTTG
>JARVGV010000350.1:20397316-20412787 GCA_031762435.1 Hypsolebias longignatus | reverse complement strand
ATATATATTTTGTGTGTGTATATATGTATTTTTTTTGCGTGTGTGTATAGTTTAATTTGACCATTTTAATAAGCTTTATTGTTTTTAGTTTACCAGAAACTTCAAACTAAATTCTCACCCTGTATTGAAACCTGTTTCAAGGTCTTACCCTGCATTAGCTGGTGAGGCGCCTGACATCAATTTGAACCCGGCCGCTGGAACCGGTACTGAAAGCATATGGAAACACGTTTACCGTATCGAGCTGATTTGGACCGTGCTGTACCAGTACTGTAGGTATTATGGAAAAGGAGCCATATTTAAAACCAGAGATGTTCATGTTCTGTGCTCAGTTTCTTGAATTCAGTGGCACTTATTGGATAAAGAGTTTTGAAGTGTTGTTTCTCTGAAACCTATGCTTTAACAATTAGGTAAAATAATTACTTCATCTTCACATCTGTCCCTAAATAATCTGGACACTTTGCACAAACAGTAGGGTTTTGTCAAAAACTGAGCTTCGGTCTGAATACTCAGCTAGGAATAAGAAAATAACAGGAAAAACAAAAACAAAGCTTAGCTGAGAATTATTTTGTGTGAAATGTTTTTTATAGCACCTTAAATTAATAATTTGGTCATTTTAAAGTTGGGTTCAGTGGAAAGGTTTTTGATTGATATCTTATTAATTGTAAATAGCTCTTTGCTATAAACAACTGGTTTCAGTCTAACAAGACTGACAAACTCATAGCTAGTCTGTGCAGGACCAAGACCAAACCAGATTCTAAAAACAGTCTCAGTCTCAAAACCTCCACAGTGCTTCAAGCAAGCGTATTATAAAACTTTACACTGTCATCATGTTAATTTCTTATTTTGGAAGAATTACAGTATTGAGATTCCTGCAAAAAGTGACCCCTTGATTCTCAGGAAATGCTACAGTTTAACTGCTACTGCTGCCCTTTGTGCTTGCAAACTAACCATATAATTCTGTGTAAAGAACAAAGTAACGTGAGACTGATGAAATAGTGTTCGTATGAAGTACGATTTTTGTGAATTTAGTTGTTTTAAAACGGCAAGAATCTGCTTTGGCCCTGTTTTTACTAGATGCTTTCACAGAACACCTTTAGCCAGGACTTGTGAACAGTCCGAGGTGGTGAGGGGGATTGAAGTCAACCCACCCCATGGGCATTGGTAACATGAAGTGAGGTAGTAACAGAGTCAAAATGGTTAACGGGTAAAAAGGTAAGGTGGCTTTGCAGCTCAGTAATGTGATGAAGTGATGACATGTGGTCTATGCGACCACCTGGTTGTAGGATTAAACAACAAACACTAAACAGTTAACTTATCATGTTCTGTAAACAAGAGCCTGTCACACATTTAATGCATTGCAATTATTCATAATCTTTCTACAGTACCCCACTTCAATTTAGCCAAAATATTATTTTTTTATACTGTCTCACATGAAGTGAGAGTTGTGTTTGTTCATGTTTAACTTGAGCTCAGAATGGATCATGAAATGTTTTGACCCTTGACCTGAGAGATGACGTGGAGAATAATAAGAACAGAAGACAAGTGATGTTAAAATGAACATTTATAATGACTCTTTGTTGCCGTCGCAAAAATAATCTTTAAAAAAACAATTCAAATATTAACACAGAAATGCTGACTTCACTGGTAGTCCACGAGTCATATAACACAACTCACTGAATTTCTTTTACAAACACAGTACTACATTACATTAAATAGTCATTATCGATAAAATCTATTCATGAATAATGTTGAAATAAACAGATAAAAACAATGACAGTTAAAATCATCTCATTCCGTCTTCAGAGTATCAACATTTAAAAAATCTCCTGCTTCAGAGAAAATAGACCAGCAGCATAACGACAATGGGACACGAGCACAGACGCTGCACAGAGAGGCTGATGGTTTTCAGGGATGGGGTGAGATCTTACAGTTCTGACGGCTTCATGCCTTTTGGCTCAGTGTGAAAGTTTTTGGCACTCTTGTTGACAAATATTTGCCATGAAAAGCTTTCTCACTTATTCTAGAATGGCACAAGAAGTTTTTTTTTTTTTTTTTTTCCCTTTTAAACATGTTAATGACGTTCTAAGACAAATAAATGCTCTCTAAGAAAGCCCTTTAGGTAGTTTACACTGCAGACTTTCACAGGTTCCCATCACTTGTGACAACAGAAAGAAGAAGCATTTTCATCACTGTTGTCTGCCCAATTGAAAACAACATCACTTTGTGTGAGTTGAAAAGATCTGATCGTAGCTGTCAGTCCATTTTGTTCCTTTTAATGGGATGAACAGACCTTCAACAATGGAAAACCTAAAAGAACATGAACATTTTTGCAAGGTGCAGCATTCTTCTTCATTTAACCTTGCAGAGTCATCAAGATGAGCACAAAACAACAGAACAGTCTTGCAGAGTTTAACAGTTAAATCTCCAACACATATATGAGTTCTTGGCAATGAAGAAGTTCATGGGAGGTTCTGAGGATCAACAACAAATTTGACCTTGTGTGGTTGGCAGAAAAACCTGAACATGTTTAAAGGGTGGACGGTGTGATACAACATGTCGACTGAGACTCACACTCAGGTAGAATCGGTTCATAGAGACAAGTGAGCAGCCGGAGCATGTTTAGAACATTTTCAACCAGTTCCACACTACATATGAAAGGGCTCCATGGGGGTTGGCATCCAAAACACGTTTAAAGCAAAAATCAAACAGAACATTTTTATTAATATTGCACTTTGTTTGATCATATATAAAGCAGTGAGAGAAAGAAAAGCAAATGTATCAGTGATATAAGCCAGTCTTCATCAGGGCCTGATTTAGACCTCAATTCACCCCCACCATCACAGTCCACTTCAACCCAAAACTCTTAACGCCTTCACCCCGCACCAACCTTAGTCCTGATCTTTTTAACTCACATCACTTTTAGACCCAAATCCCTCATTCTGCACAACATTGAGTTCCAAACATTTTACTGTATTTAGCCTCCAGCCCCAAACCTTTTATTCTGAATAGCTTTAGTGCTAAACCCCTCACTCAGCGTTGCCTTCAGTTCCAAACAGTTTAGCCCAATCCCCTTTCAGTTTCAAACCCTTTACACCACATCTCATTCAGTTACAAACCATTTTGAACAATTGTTTGTCCTAAACCCGTCATTCTAAACAGCCTGCAGTGCTAAATCCTTCACCCCATACAACCTTAAGCCTCAAACCCTTCTATCTGAAACATCTGAGATCCTAAACTCTTTACTATATTCCACCTTCAGTCCCAAACCCTTTATTCTGAACAGAATGCAGACCCAAATTCTTTATCCTACACCACTTTCTGGCCCAAACCTCCCACTACCTTTATTCTAAAACCACTTTATTCCTAAAGCCTGCCATCCCAACCCCAATTCTACCTTCACCTTTCAGTGTTCCCCCAGGTTAACTTGCCATGGTGGGGTGCTCATCTCATCCATGATTTTTGTTGACTTGTGGGGACAGACATGTCTGAGTGCAGCTGGTACCAACAGTTTTTGACTCTGGGTGGGAAGGGGGGTCAGCTTGAGAGAAGAGGCAGTGTGAGCACTTCCTTTAGCTTTTTAGCTAGAGAGCCTGTATTTCACACCACTAGCTTAGTGCTATGTCAGTGCCGGGTGGGCAAGTTTGGTTTGGTAGGCGGGGTGCTCAGTGCTGTTGACGGGGTGGGGCACCCCGCTCGTATAATGGTAGGGGAAACACTGTATATGTAAAACTTTTCCTAAACCTAACCTTACACCTGACCCAGAGGACCAACCCTAAAAACTCGCTTACCCATGTGCCTAATCCTATACAGTATAAGACTATAAACCTAACCGCCAGACCCTTTACTCTGAACCTAACCACGTTTGTTCAACCTTTATTTATACAGGTTAATACCATTGGACCTCGGGGAATCGTTTTCAAGAAAGACCTGATTTTAACAAAGAGTGATGACAACAGTGGATAACAACGACGACAATAGACAATCATAGAAGAGGCATACAAATTTATTTATTTCCACGTGAGTCTATTATCATTGCTAACAATGCACCTTTAAACCCACTAGGAGGTACAGGAGAGGCAGTCTGACCGCTACATATGGGGATGATAACTAATTGTGGCCATTTAATGGCTGGCAACATTCGAAGCGGGTGGTTTGACCCAGCAGTCATGGGAGTAGATGAAAGGAGGAGCAGTTGGTGTTTCTGGTTACGAGTTTAAACAAGTTTTTATATTAAATCCACTCAAAATAAGGACTAAATTCAAAACCAAGATGTGCAAAGCCATCATGTGACCCAGTGTTATGAAGTGAAGAGTAAATACGTATTTGAGGATCAGGATGTGCTCGGATACTGAATTCATGTTTCTTCTGATTGTCCAAGATCACTGACAAGTTTCCAAACACTAAAATTAAATTGCACACTCAAGAGTCTCTTTAATTCAGTGTTAAGTACTGTATTCAGCTTTTGGCTTTTCTTACTATGCATGTTTCTGTTGGGCTCTTTGATGCTCACCCTCCCCGACATTTGGATATAAAGATGAAATGTAGAATTTTTATTTTTAAATCTGAAATGCCAGGGGTCATGCTGAGCAGCCAAAAAAGCCTCTTAAATCCTTTTTTCCCCTGTTTTCAGTATTAGTTTTGTGTATAGTTGTGCAATGTGAGCTCACTCTTCAGTCCTGTGCGTATAGATGTGTGTTTGTGTGAGGTTTTGTGCATCAGGCCTCTTTATGCTCGCCTGTGTCTGTGCTGTGAGATGCAGGCGTGCTGATGTCTGATCCAATCACTCTCAGCTCTGGTGGGCTGAAGGCTTGAAACGAGAGGAGAAAAAAACAAACATGTGAAACACAAAGAAAGTGTGTGGGCTGTGCATCTGTATATGTGTTTGGTTTGGGTTGTACGTCACTGTGGTCAGGGCCAGAGCTGCAACAATTGATCTGTCACAGACAAACGGGCACCTGATTAAGTCTGGCGTAATGAAACGTCTGATTAGTTAATGAACATGGACGTCATAGATGTCAAACTGTATAAAACATCAGCAAATTCTGCTGCTGATAGTTGTCATCGAGAGCTGCAATCCGTTAGCAATCTTATAGATACAAATTCTACAATGATACACTTGTAAAGGCTTAAACATGGGCACGGTGGGGCAGTGAGCTTTCGCCTCTCGCCTTTCTAGGTGGACTTTGCATGTTCTTGTGCGCACACAAGTTTTCTCAGGGTACTACACTTTACTTCCAGAGACTAAGAACTTTATATTTAGGTTAATTGGTGACTCTAAATTGGCCGTAGGTGTGAGTGAGAGTGTGAATGGCTGTCTCATTTGTCCCCGTGATGGACACGAGACCTGTCCAGGGTGTACCCCGCCTCTCGCACAGTGACTGGACATGGACACCAGCTCCCTATGACCAGGAAGGATGAAAACAGGTAAAACATTACTTGATTTAATGTGAAGTTTAAAAACAATATTTTGTCAAATGTTACTATTTATAACACAAATACCCACAGTATTGTGCTTGTAGGAATTAGATTGTGTTCTGCAGGTGTAAAGAAAATTAAAAGTACGCTCCTTCTAAGGTAAAATAAACAACTGTTTTGGTTTGTATTTGCACTTTCACTCACATCACTACAAATATATAGCATAATCTAGTAGTCAGAAACTGGCAGCTTTAGTTTTTCTTAAATAACATACATTATCAATACAGTATAAGTAAGAGAATCACAATAAAAATATACTTACAATTAACACACATTAAGTCCAGGTATGTTAACTGTCATTTATTATACATGCAGGAGCTGGTCACACATGGTCTTATTTCAGTAATTTACAGTATATCACTCTTCTGCCACTGTTACAGGTTGCCAGGTTTTATATGTAAATGTGTAGATATTCATTAAGTTCAAACAGGAGCTGTCTCAACGAGTATTTTAATGATTTCTCTGTCTACAGTGGCCTCAATAAACTACAAAAACATAACGCACCTTAAGAACCACTTAGTGCATTTATCAATATTGTTTATAAAAAACCCTTAGATTGTCTTTTCTATGTGTCATCATATTTCCTTTGCATTGGACACGCTATTTTATTTGACAAATATAACTTTTCTTTGTGTGTCTTTTCTTTGAAATTATTGCATAGATACACCAAGTACACAGCAAAGTACACGTCTATTAACACTTCAAGCTGTTCTTGGATCCTTCTTTTTAATTTACATTATCTACCAAAATTTTTTTTAGTTTTTCTTTATCAATGGCAAAAAATAAATAAATAAATAAAATAAAAAATAAAAAAATAATAATAAAAAAAAAAAATCTTGCACGAAGACGTTTTACACTGAAGACACAAATGATGAGATTAAACAAAGTTTCTGAAGTTTTTTGGAACGTTTCAGATGACCAAACTCTCTTTCAATGTAAAAAAACATATATATATTTTTTTTTTTTGAGATTTACAACTAAGGGTTACAAATTGAAACATTTAAATTAGAAAAATACTGCAGAGTAATCTGAATATTTCTGCAGATGACAGGAATCTGTTTTGTCCTGGAAATCTGAGGTGTACAGAGTGAAAAGGAATGGTGAGAGTACAGTCCCCTGTGGTGCTCCTGAGCTACTGACCACCTGGTTAGACACACAACCCTTCAGTCTCACAAACTGTGGTCTGTTTGTCAGGTAGGTCTTTGATCCAGGTGATTGTTGAGGCCTCCACCTGAGTATTCTGGAGTTTCTGACAAAGCAAATCAGGCTGGATTGTGGTAAATGCACTGGGAAAATCAAAGAACATGACTCTCACAGTGCTGTCTACCTTTTCTAGATGCCAGTGAGTTTGCTGAAGCAGGTGTATGATGGCATCTTCAACTCCAAGTCCACACAGATTATCAAACTGCCGTGGGTCCTGATATGCACTTGTCTGTTTAGTCAGGTGGACCAACAGAAGTCTCTCTAGGACCTTCATGATGTGGGATGTCAGGGCAACAGGTCTATATAGTCATTGAGGACTGATGGGTGAGTCTTCTCTGGTGCTGGGACAAGGTAGGAGGTTTTCCACAACACTGGAACCTGCTCCTGGGTCAGGCTAAGGTTGAAGAGTTGTTGCAGAACCACACAGAGCTGCTCTGCACAGACCTTCAGCACTCTGGGAATGACACCATCTGGAGCTGCAGCCTTATTCTGGTTCAGTCTCTCCAGCTGCTTCCTCACCTGGCTTCTAGAGATGCAGAGTGGGTGAGGCAAAGGAGATATCAACATCTTCTGATTTGGTTGAAGACCAACATATAGAAGATGAAGGGTCCTTTACAGAGGTGTAGAAACAATATTTGAGGTGTGACAGGACAGCCTTGGGTCAAAGGAAGGTGGTATGTCTGGCTTCTAACAAGAGAGGAGGATGCTGAGCTTGTACCTGAACAAAACCTATTGAAGAACATGCTCCGTTCATTGGCCCTGTCCAGGCTTCCATCCTTCTGATCCTCCTTCTACTTGAAGCCTGTGATCTTTTTCATCTCTGACCACACCTCTCTGATATTGTTCCGCTGGAGCTTGCTCTCCAGTTTCTTCTTGTGCACCTCCTTGATGTTTCTGATCTTGACTTATAGTTGCTTCTGTGTACTCCTCAATAATTCCGTGTCTCCCTCCCTGAAGGCTCTTTTTTTCTGGTTTAGCAGTTCCTTCGGGTCAGTGGTGATCCACGATTTGTTAATGGAGAAGCATCTCACTGTTCTGGTGGGGATGGTGTTGTTTACACAAGTTTATATAGTCGGTCACACACAGTCTTGGCGGTGATGTCCTCTCCATGTGGCTGGCACATTGCATCCCAGTCTGTAGCCTCAAAACAATGTTATAGTTATTGAATTTATATTTTTGGGGTTCAAGAAACAAAAACAAGCAGCTTTTTATGCCAGTCGAGCACCTACAGAAAAGTTGTGTTCTGAGTCGGCAATGAATGGGAAACAACATGAACTACTGTCCAGAACTTATCCAAGGTTATGAGACACTCTGTACAGAATTAAAATAAATTATTATTTTTTAAATCTGCCAGTAGAAATAAATCTTTATTTAACAGTGGTAGCAATTTAAAAGCCTTAAAGCAACTCAAGCGTTGTGATGCTTAGCTCATGTTCTGCTAATTCATATAAATTAGTCCAGTGTTGGTGCACCTGTTTATTAATGTTGTTTTGTCACACCTGTTTCTGATGAACTGGCAGCTTCAAACTAAAACAATATACCCTCATTTTTGGTACTAAATGTACAGTACTCTTACATATTATAAAAAGATTAAATTGGTTATAACTTAATACCCAGAGTATAGAAGAGAGATGTGTTTAGACTCTTAAATGTAGTTTTTGTATACTGAGTTTCTGATATATACTTTATAATCTTTAATATACATTGTATATGCATTAATTTTTTTGTTTGTGAACCTGTTAAGGATATTGAAGTGATTTATAGTTGTTTTTCCTGTATAAAATGACATTCTATATGTTTTAGAAAGCTTTATTTCAGTATTGTATCTTATAAAGAAGTTAGTCATGATAAATAGTGTCGCTGCAAATTAACCCTACATTTTGTTAACTTAAAGAAAGATAAATACAGTCTTTAAAATACCTGTGTGAAACATTTATACAGTACTTCAGTATTTTCATTTTGTTGTCAGTGATGTTCAGAACGTGTTCAGGAGGTGATTTCTTGAAGTGATGTACGGTAAGTCGTCTTTGTGGCCCAGTTTTTTTTTTTTAATTATTTTGAAAAGCGTGACTTTTTATTATTGATGATGTTTCTAATTAAACGAAACAGAGTCATTAAAGTGTGAGAGCTTCTGCCCTTGAAAGTTTTCATTTAACCATCCATCAGTCAGACTTTCAGGTTGGGAAGCAGATGCTCCAGCCAGGTTTGCCTGCCAGTACAACAGCTTCTGAATGAATATTGAGTTCATGCCATGATAGAGGGTGAGCTGGGGCGAGGCCGCGACAGGTGACACGTGGTATTGATAGAGTGTGGGATATGGAGGCTTACTGAATGGCTTTCCCATCTCAGTCTCCTCTCAGCTTCACTCTGAGAATTGATCCTGATTTGCAGGTGGACTGTAGTTAGGCATTCTTCAGTGTTTGTCTTGTGATCCTCTGCCAGTCACTGATACAAGTCCTATCCCTTCAACTGCCCTTACCTTTTAATCAGCTTAGTTTGAAACATGCGGAAAGCCACACTTTCCTATAAAATAAAAAAATAAAAAAAAAATAAAAATAAAAATAAAAAAAACCCCCAATTAAGTAACATTATAGTAGTCCCTTGCTACTTCGCTGTTCATCGCAGACTCGCTCTATCGCGGTTTTTCAAAATAAGACTGGACCCTACACATAATGACTAGTGGTGTAACGGTGCAGGTTGGTGTATCAAACCGTTTTGGTACAGCATGTTCGGTTTGGTCCACGTGTATACCGTTTCGGTTATTTTTTCATTCATTATATTTTATTAATGAGATTATGCGCCACAGGAACTAAAGTTCCTAAGCGTGTTTCAGTACGGCACTATTAATTGTTGCATAACCTTGCAGCATGCACAGCATTAGCAGCCTAGCAGGAGACCCTTTCATCTCGTTCCGTTCTCATGTTTGGGAACATTATGGCTTTCTTGTTAGAACTCAACAATGGGAAAAGACAAGTGGACAAATCCAAAGCTGTGTGTTGACTTTGTTTCACGGAGATTGGTTCTGCAGCGGCAAAACGTCTAACTTGTTAATGCACTTGAAACGACATCATCCAAATATGAGCGTCTCTTCTACAAGGAAGAAAAGCAACTTTGTGCAACGACTGATAACAGCAGCATTTAAACAACCTTTATCAGGTAATTCAGATCGCTCCAAAGCAATAACACAAGCTATAGGAGTTTTTATAGCCCTGCATCTACTTTCATATTCTGTTGTTGATGCGCCAACTTTAAGCATATGATTAAAGTTCTTGAGCCCTGCTGCCTATGACATCCCATCACATCAACACTTCAGCCAAAAGGTTGTAGCTAACTTTATGAACAAGCTAAAACTGATCGTCAACAAGTCTGATCCCAGATTTAAAGCCCTGCCCTGATGATGATGAGCGAGAGAATAGACCACCTCATAACAGAAATGATGCCCATGCAAGAAGATGTATTGTTGTATAATTGTGACCTAATCAACTTTTTTAGTTTAAAATTATAATCTTATTAACTCAATTTTTTTAACCTCTTTTTGTTTGCAGTCTTAGGAAGTCACTGAGAGCTGAGCAGCTGAGTCTTCTTCCTCTTCAGGGAAATTTTTTTATTTATTTTTATACAAACGTATTTTTTACTTGACATATTGTCAAAATAAATGTTTTGTGAGTCTTTATTTTGGCCTTTTTTTGTACCGAAAATTAACCGAACCAAAATGTGATTTTAGCATACTGTTACACTCCTAATAATGACTGATTGGTGGATGAGCCGCACTATCGACATTGAGTTTTTATTTAAAATACAATTATTAATTTTTTTTTTTTTTTTCATTTACCCTTGGGATTTTTTTTAATCACAGAGTGGAGGCAGAAATGTATTTACTATGACAAAGAAACACTTTCACATTTGTTTTTCCAACAACTGACTTTTTTGATTTTGTGAATAAAGTTTGATCCATCATTAGGTATACATTGCATACCATATTTTAATTAAATTACTTGCCCATGTACGGATTTTGGATACATTCAATAAAATGAAATGCTTTTGTGTTCAACAGAGTCCATATGGTCAATAATCCAGGTATACAATCCAGCAATTTTCAGTCAGGTCATCTGGACAGTTCGTTTTTTTTTTTTTTGTGCTGAAACCTTTCACCTTCCATTCAGAAGGCTTCATCAGTCAAGGAAACGCACAACACAAAACTGAACAAGTTTAACATGACCGTCAACGAGGAAGAGGGCCGGCACCAGAGGAGGGGGCGTGCCAAAGAGACCATCTTAGCACCAACATAACTGGTTTGTTCCACTTTGGAGTAGAAGAATCAGTTTTGTCTTGTGTGTTTTTCTTTGACTGATGAAGTCCTCTGGATGGAAGGTGAAACATTTCAGCACAAAAAAAGAAACTGTCCAGATGACCTGACTGAAAATTGTTGGATTCTATAGCTGGATTATTGAGCATGGACTTTGTTGGTTGTTGTCACTGCACCGTCTGAGAGGTGCACTGATGGATTCAGAGCCTTGTGGTCAGTTGGTCGCTGGCGGACAAAGGGATGATACGTTGTCCAACATAATGTGCCGCTCTCACCCCGAACACAAACAACAAGCTGGGCTCCAGCAGTGGAACAGAACAGAAACCGTGGTCCATCAGCCCCTCCACCTTGTGATGGGTGCAAACAGGTGTCTTCAGTTTCAGCTGTTCTGAGGAGGAACCTGCTAAATGTTCTGAAACTGCTGGAAAACAAGACCAGACTGGGTCCTGCTGGTGAATGTTCCCGCCGGGAGGTTGGAGGGCAGCGGCCAGTCCAGGGATGAACAGGTCGCACGCCTTCCCTGCTTTCTGGATAATATCTGGCAGTGCGTGCACAAGTGACTGCTGGGAGGAAAGTGCTGGAGGACATCTGGATGTCTTGGGACTCTCCCGTCGATGGCAGCTCTGTCTCCAACTCTCTCATCCAAGAGGAAGGAGCAAGGCTGCTGGCCGTCTCCACTTCAGAGGAGGACACGTCCGAGTCCTGCCTCACGTCGAGGAAGTCCAGAAACTTGTCCAGCAGGTAACTCTCTGCCGGCTCCTCTGGAAAAAAAGCTCGATCTGCTGCTTCTCCTCTGCTGGGAGACGTCTGCAGGACGGGCAGGAAACCTGCACGGCTTGTTGGGCATGGGTGGCCCCCAGACAGCCTTCACAGATGATGTGCAGGTCAGATGAGAGGATATAACCTGACCTGCATCCCTGGCAGAGACGAGTCGTTCCACTGGAGGACATGCTTCTTGCTCTTTAGAGTTCAGTGTTCGCTGGCTGAAAAGAAGGGGAGTTGAACTACAGACTCACACACTATTTATGCAGTCTAAGGTGGGTCCCACAGTGGGTGGGCGACTGGGCGTGGACTAGAGTTTTTCAGTGTTGGCGTGCTGCGTGCAGGGTGAGACCCACAGGGCGGCTTAAAGGTCAAATATCACATGAAATGGGACATAAGAGTGATGTGGTCACACTCTCCTTTCTGAGGCACCTCACGACCAAACCAGAACTCCCACAGCCAAGACAAACATACTGGTGCAAAGTCGACAACAATTCCTACATTTTGATAAATATATCTTAAAAGATGAAGTGGTTGGAAGAGTTTGTTCAGTGACTTTCTGATTTTATTTCATGGAGCTCTACACTCTAGATCATGTTATTTATTTTATTAACCTTTATTTAACTCCATTGGGATCACAGATCTCTTTTGCAAGAGAGGCCTGGGCCTGAAGGCAGACTAACATGCATGTTTTTGGTCAGACTAACATGCATGTTTTTGGTCAGACTAACATGCATGTTTTTGGTCAGACTAACGTGCATGTTTTTGGTCATGTGACCTCAGAGCTGCAGTTAAGGTGTGAAATGTTCCGTCAGGTGTTTTACATGGGGAAATCAGCGTCTTTGTTTGCAAATTACGTCGCCATGGTAACTCAAAACACTAATAACAGCACACATCACAGGGCTGAGCAGGTTGTCTTGATATAACATTTGTGGAGGTACATGTTGTGGTTCAGGCCGCATTAAATTTGATGGAAGAGTTAAGGTATAAAAAAATAAAAGTTAAGAAACCTGTTTTCTGAGATGAGTATTAACAGGTGTCTGTGTATTCTATGCAGTCCCCAATAAGTGTGTTTTAAATTAAATGTTTTATTTTCCTACAGGACATCGAGTAGATCTAGACTGTACAGAGGTTGTAAGTTCTTCCTGTCAGCCGTGTGCAGAAGGAACTTATACAGATAAACCCACCGAACAGAAACGGTGCATCTCCTGTAGCGTCTGTGATTCAGGTGCGTCTGTTTGTTTTTCACATTTTCTGCCACAGTAAAATGAAATGCACAGTTTATATTAACATTTTAACTGAAGTTTATGCCAACAAATTCACATATGAGTGTCTGTTTTATTACTTTTCACTGAAGTTATGGTAATAAAAATAAAAATAAAGCTACGCTTGATGCAGAACAAAGAATCAAAGTTTTGTCTGTGTGACGTCTTTATGTTTCAACAGGATTTAATGTGAAGATAAAGCAGGCGTGTACGCTGACATCAGACACAGTGTGTGAACCTCTGGAGGGATTCTTCTGCACTGACTCCACCTCCAGCAGCTGTACCTCAGCTAACAAACACAACATCTGTAAACCAGGACAATACATCTATAAAACAGGTTGGTTTGTTTTTCAGATCTAACTAAAACAAAATGTTTATCAGGTAAAATATGAGTCACTCAATCCTCAGGTGTACAGATCAGTGAGACCCAAACTAGACCAGAGGTTCAACTGAGCTTTTATCATTAATGAGAAAAGCAGTTAAAACATCTGCACTTGTTGTTTCCTCGTTGAACATTTTCTCAAAGTTCAACTTTTTTTTTTTTCTGAGTCGAGCCATGAGGTCGTCTTTTAAATTTTACAAACACTTCAAGTAATTGTACAAGAATCTGCCGCCTTGTTGGGTTTGAACAGCTGAAGCTCGAGCTCTTTTGAAGAAAGTCTTGAAGCGTGAGACGAGATTAGTTCACACTTGTGTGAATTTTCACCTCTTTACAGCACTATATGTCAGAGATATGACGAGTTAAAAACACTCGTCACAATCTGATCTGCAGGCTTTTTGAATGGGGGAAAAATAAGTTTGTTTGCAAATTACATCGCCATGGTAACTTGAGACATCAATAAAAGTAATAGCATCGCGGGTGGAGCCGCTTATTTTGATATAACAGTTTTGAGGTACCTGTTGAGGTTCAGGCCTGGGACTGTACATTTTCCATTGCAGTAAACAGAAGGTGAAGCTCCACGTGTCCACACAGGTTCAGACATCCAGCACCTCAGAACATGAACTGATAACAGGTTTTAGAGAATCCTTTTGGACCCATGGAGGTGGTCCCTTGGCAAGTTAATCTCATTGTTCACTTCTCTTGTGATGTTCATTCTCATCATGTAAGAACTGTTTCTCAAAATGAAAACGTATCAAATCAGCGTCCTCTGAACTTTCATCACAGCACGAGTATTTCAGACACGTCAGGCTCCACAGAGAATCTTCTGTGTTCACTTTGTTCCCATTTACCACCTGATGTGTGGATGCTGAGTCAGTGTCCTCGTCTTTCTGCAGGAACGTCGTCCTCAGACACCGAGTGTTCTGACTGCAGCACAGGAACGTTTTCAGACGGATCATTCACTTCCTGTCAGCCTCACACACAGTAAGAGATTCTCTATAATTAATAAATAAACACATCTGGATGTTAACAACAGCTGGGAGGTGGTGGCATTTGTTTTTCTGACAAAGTGTCTCTCTGTTATTCCAGATGTGAAACATTAAACCGTCAGCTGATAAAAGCAGGAACAACTTCAGCTGATGCAGAATGTGGAGTGAAAAGTTTCACAGTGTTTGTGATTGAAGTCGTGGAGACTACAATACATTTTATTTGTTTCATTCTGATTGGTATTGTTTTCTACATAAAGAAAAAAGGTCTAAAACCAGGTAAAGTCTATGATGACTCTTTGATGAATAAAAAGTTTGGTTTTGATATTTTCCCCCTAGTGAAAATGTGATTTTTTTTCTTTATAGTTTTAAGTTTCATAAAAAATAAATCAGATAAAGATTCTTCAGTAAAACACAAGGTATGTTTTAATTCTCATTGTTTGATACATTTTTTTATTTAAGTAAGTTTAAGTTTTTAAATGCTTCTCTTGGTTTATTACCAAAAAGACCAAACTACATCCATCAGAAGTATCACTGATGTCTCCACAGGATCCAAACATCAGAGAAGAAGAAGAAGAAGGTGTGTTTTTACAAGAAGTTGTTCCAGGTAAGACAGAAGTTCATCCTGGATGTAGAACATTCACCACTGACTCTGTGAGTCTGAGTCACCTGCAGCTGTTAGTGAACCTCCAGCTGATGGAGGAGGAAGTTCAGAATAAATCAGGAGGTTCTGGTCCACTGCTGGGAGACATTTGTTCTCTTTGGTTTTGATCACTTTTGAAGAAAATCACTTCAGCAGCACAGTGACACCATCTAACATCTTCATCAAGATGTCTACTCTCTTTTCTTATTCAACTTGTTGTATTTAGAAAAGATTTATTTAAATTATGAATTAGCTAAACTTTGCTTTTCTTCACAGTATGAAACATCTGGTGAGATCAGGAACAGCTTCCGTTTGCAGCTTCTCTTTGGATCAAAACAAGATTCTCTGGTTGTTCTGTGAAGCTCAGAGACTCATTGATGCTACTGGAGAACATCTAGCTGAAGACACACAGAAGACTGATGCTACTGGAGAACATCTAGCTGAAGACACAC
>JARVGV010000350.1:20083771-20098228 GCA_031762435.1 Hypsolebias longignatus | reverse complement strand
GCGAGAGAGATAGAGAGAGAGAGAGAGCGTGAGAGAGAGAGAGAGAGAGAGATAGAGAGAGAGAGAGAGAGAGAGAGAGAGAGAGAGAGAGAGAGAGAGAGAGGACAAAACACAAAGACATCAACCTTGAACAGAGACATGTGCAGACTGAACACTGATTGATTTCTCCAACCAGCTGACGCTACTGGGAGTCCATCCTCCGTTGCTCCTTCCATCCTTCCCACTCCTGCAACAGCTTCGCAAACCTCAGGTAATCAATGACAACAATTATCACTCACTCCTTTAATATTAATACAAACATTTTAATCCATGAATTGGTCATTAGAGAACCACCTAAAAATGCATATTTCATTTGTGACATGCAGATTCTTTTCTTTGTCTATCATGGCAGTGTTTTATTTTCTCGATGTCACTGTGGTTGTCAGCGGGCAGAAACAAAACGAATCTGAAATCATTGCCTGGGTAAGTAGCAAAAATACATGAACGTGTCCTGGTAAATTGCTTTACTTGTGTTTTCAAATCAGTAAATTGAATATGTTCATCCTCATTTCACTTTTTCAGCTGGATCAGGTGTTCGAAACCAGTTTGGAGAAATACTTGCTTTCAAACTCTGGACAAAAAACTACTACCCCTGCACCTCCACAAACTACTGCTGCAGGCTCCTCAAATGTGACAACACTTGTGACAACAACATCTCAAAAGTATAACACAGCAATGACTGCAAGTTTTACAATGTTACAAAACTACACTGCAGGATATCCTTTGAATGGAGCCAATACAACAAATGCAACAACAAATGTGAACAGCACAACAAATGAAACAACAACAGTATTAAATGTGTACAATACAACAGCAAATGTAACAGCAACAACTTTAAATGTTAACTCAACTACAGCCACAACAACAGTATTAAATGTCAACAGCACAACAACAGCAACGGATGTCAACAAAATGACAACAAAAGCATTAAATATTAACTTAACTGCAGCTGCAACATCAACATTGTATGTCAACAGCATAAATAACGCAACAGTGTTGAATGTGAACAACACAACAACAACTCTAACAGTATTAAATGTTACCAACGCAACTACAGCTGCAACAACAACATTAAATGTTGACAAAACAACTGTAGCAGTAACAGCAGCATTAAATGACAACACAACTATAGTTGCAGCATCAATAAATCTTAACAACACGTCAAAAAATGAAACATTACCTGCATCAAGTGAAAACAACACAACTGTATTCACAACTACAGTGGAAGATGTCAACAACACAACAACAACAGCTGCATCAACAGTATTTAATGCAAACAGCACAACAACTGCACCAATATCGACTTCAACAGGAAGCAACATGTCTCCAGCTATGACAACACTGGTAAATGTCAACAATACAAGACCTACAACAACAACTACAACCTTAAGGGGCACCAACACAACTGCAATAACAACTAAATTCATTGGAAACAACACAACTACAAATTCTCCAGCAGCAACATTCAATGAAAAAAATACAACAACAGTTTCAACAACAACAACAACAACAACAACACTGTTAAATGTCAACAAGACAACAGCTGTAGCAACCATATTAAATGAAAACATCACAACAGCTGCATTAACAACAATGGATCTTATCAACACAGAAAGCAATCCAACAACAGCATCAACTGGAAATAACACAACTAGAATTCCAACAACAAAAGTGGAAAATACCAACAGCACAACCATTGAACCAACAGCAACATTACATGGAAACAATGCAACAACAGCACTTTTAGTTGTTAACAAGACAACAACATCAACTCTATATGGCAAAAACACAACTACAGCTGCACCAACAACATTAAATATCAACAAAACAACTGTAGCAGTATCAGCAGCATTAAATGACAACACAACTATTGCTGCAACAACAAGCAATCTTAACACCACATCAAAAAATGTGTCATTACCTGCATCAAGTGAAAACAACACAGCTGCATTTACAACAAAAGTGGAAGATGTCAACGACACAACCGCTGCATCAACAGTATTCAATGGATACAGCACAACAATTGCACCAATATCTACTTCAACAGGAAGCAACATGTCTCCACCTATGACAACACTGGTAAATGTCAACAATACAAAACCTACAACAACAACAACTATAAATGGCAAAGACACAACTACAGCTGCAGCAACATCATTAAATGTCAACAGTACAACTAGCGCTGCAGTAACAACATTCAATGGAAACAACGCAATGACAGTTCCAGCAACAACAGTGGAAAATGTCAACAATACAACAACACTGGTACCACCAACAATGTTAAATGGAAACAATACAACTACAGTTGCATCCACAACAATAGGTCTTACTAGCACAACAAAAAATGCAACAATACCAGCATCAAATGGAAACAACATAACTCTATCTGCAACAGCAATTGTGTTGAATGTCAGTGAGACCTCCACGGATACAACAATAAGTTTAAATGACAAAAACACAACTACAGCTGCAACAACAGAAGTGTTAAATATTAATAGGACAACAGCAACTACAACAATAGTTCTAATTGGCAACAGCACAACTATAACTGCATCCACTGCAATAAGTCTGAACAACACAACAAAAAAAGTTACTATGGCAGCATTAAACGGAAACAACACAACAGCTGCAACAACAGCATCAACTTTAGAAGGAAACAACACAACAGCTGCAACAACAGCATCAACTTTAGAAGGAAACAATACAACAGCTGCAACAACAGCATCAACTTTAGAAGAAAACAATACAACCACAGCTGCAACAACAACATCAAATTTAGAAGGAAATGATACAACAGTCACAACAACAGCATATTTGAATGTCAACAAGACAACAGTTATAACAACAACTCTACATGGGAACAGCACAGCTACAGTTGCAACAACAACAACAACAACAACTGTAAATGGAAATAATGATATGACTGCTGCAATAACAACAACCTTAAATGACAAGGACACAATGACAGCTTCAACAACAGTAGTGTTAAATATCAACAAGACAACAACAGCTACAACTGCAACAACCCTGACTGGAAATAACACACCTACAGCTTTGACAACAGCTTTAAATGACAACAATGCAACACAATACAACTATGGTTGGATTTACAACAATAGTTACAACAAAAATGAAACAATTTCTGCATCGAATGGAAACAACACAACTACAGCTGCAACTGCAACAGTGTTAAATGCCAGTGAGACTCCAACAACTACAACAATAACTTCTAAGTACAGCAACACAACAGTAGCTGGAACAACATCTGTATATGGAAACAATACAATGATAATGACAACTTTAAATGGTAACACAACGGCAGCTTCAGAAACAACATTAAATGGCAAAAACACAATGACAGATGAAACGACTGCAAATGACAGCAACCCACTAACTGCAACAACTTTAACTGGTAACAACATACAAGTAACTACAGCTGTATCCACTACAGTGTTACACGTTAAGACAACAACATCAGCTACAACTACAACAACCCTAAATAGAAGCAACACAACTACAACAACCCTAAATGGAAGCAACACAACTACAACAACCCAAAATAGCATCAACACAACTACAGTTGAAACAACAAAAACAGATATAAATGGCAACAATACAACATCTGAAACTACAACTTTAAATGTTAATATAACAACAGCTGCAGCTTTAAATAGCGCCAATACAACGGCAGTTGCAACAACAACAATAACCATGAATAGCAACGACACAGCTACATCTACAATTACAGTGGTAAATGTCAACAAGACATCAACAGCTATAACAACCCCAAATGGCAACAACACAACTACAGATGCAAAAACAACTGTGTTAAATGTCAACATGACAACAGATACAACAGGAACAACAACTTTAAATGTAAACAACACAACTCCAGTCTTAATAGCAACAGTGTTAAATGTCAACATGACACACCCAGCTGCAACAATAAATTTAAATGACAACAACATAACAGCAGTTGCAACAACAACTTTAACTGGATACAGCACAACAACAGATGCAACAAAAACAATTTTAAATGACAACAATACATTGGCAGCTGCAACAACAACAACAACAACAACTGTAAATAGCAATAACCCACCTATAGCTGCAACAACAGGAACTTTAAATGGTAATACAACTGAAGCTAGAACAACAACAGTAAATGGCAACAACCCACCTAGAGCTGCAACAACAACACTAAATGGTGACAGTACAGCAACAATTGCAACAACTTTAAATGGTAACAACAGAACAACAACAACAACTGGAAATGGCAACATTACAATGACAACTGCAACAATAACTTTGAATGGTAACAATACTATGGCAGCTGCAAAACAAACTGTAAATGGCAACACAATATCTGCAATAACTGTGAATGGCAACAACATCACAGCCGTAGCAACAACTTCAAATGGCAACACAGCTGCAATAACAACAGTATTAGATGTCAACCTGACATACCCAGCTGCAACAATAAATTTAAAGGACAACAACACACCAGTACTTGTAACAGCAACAATCTTAAATGGCAAAAACACAACAGATGCAACAATTTTAAATGACAAAAATACATTGGCAGTTGCAACAACAACAACTGTAAATGGCAACAATGCACCTACAGCAGCAACAACTGTAAATGATAAGAATACAACTGTTACAACAGCAGCTTTAAATGGTAACAACTCAACATATGCAACAGTAACAACATCGAGTGGCAACAATACATTGGCATCTATAACAAAAACTGCAAATGACAACACAACTACACCTGCAACAACAATAAATGGCAACAACACTGCAGTTTTAACAACTTCAAATGACAACACAGATGCAGCTGCAACAAAAACAGTGTTAAATGTCAACAAGACAATATCAACTACAATAACAACCCTAAACGGAAGCAACAGAACTACAACAACCCTAAATGGCAATGACACAGCTACAGTTGAAACAACAAAAACAAGTGTAAATGGCATCAATACAACATCTGCAATGACAACTTTAAATGTTAACAACATAACAACAACTGCCACTTTAAATAGTGACAATACAATGGCAGTTGTGACTACAACAACTGTAGATAGCAACAACACAACTACGTCAAGAACAACTAGAGTGGTAAATGTCAACACAACATTAGCTACAACAACACTAAATGATAACAACACAACTACAGCTGCAACAACATCAGTGTTAAATGTCAATAGGACAACAGCTACAACAAAAACAAATGACAACAACACAACTACAGTCACAATTGCAACAGTGTTACATGTCAACATGGCATATCCAGCTGCAACTATAAATTTAAATGACAACAACATGACATCAATTGTAACAGAAACAACTTTGAATGGCAACAATACAATTGCAGTTGCAACAACTGTAAATAGCAACAACCCACCTACAGCTGCAGCAAAAACAACTGTAAATGGAAACAACACAACTGTTGCAACAACAGTTTTAGATGGTAACACCACGCAAAAAGATGCAACAGTAATACCAACTTTGATTGGGAACAATACATTGGCAGCTGCAACAACAACTGTAAATGGCAACACAGCACCTGCAACAACAGTGAATGGCAACAACACTACAGTTGTAACAATAAGTGTAAATGGCAACACAACTACACCTACAACAATTGTAAATGGAAACAACAACACAAGTGTAACAACAACTTCTAATGGCAACACAACTGCAGTTGAAACAACTGTAAATGGCAACGACCCACCTACAGGTGCAACAACAACTGTAAATGGTAACAATACAACAAGTGTTGCAAAAATAGCTTTAAATGGTGACAACACAACAACAGGTGCAACAATAAATTTGAATGGCAACAATACATTGGAAAGTGCAACAAAAACTGTAAATGGCAACACAACTACACCTGCAACACCTTTAAATGGCAACAACACCACAGTTGTAACAACAATTTCAAATGGCTATACAACTGCACCAGCAACAACAACAGTGCTAAATGTAAACAACACAGCCGCTACAACTACAACAACCCTAAATGGAAGCAACTCAATTACGACAACCATAAATGGCACCAACACAGCTACAGTTGAAACAACAAAAACAAGTACAAATGGCAACAATACAATATCTGTAATAATAACAACTTTAAGTGATATCAACAGAACAACTGCCACTTTAAATAGTGACAATACAACTGCAGTTGCAACTATAGCAATAACTGTAAATAGCAACAACACAACTACATCTATAATTACAGGGATAAATGTCAACAAGACAACATCAGTTACAACAACCCTAAATGGCAACAACACAAATACAGCTGCAACAACAGTATTTGTAAATGGCAAGACAACTACACCTGTGACAACAACTATAAATGACAACAACACCACAGTTGCAACAACAACTTTAAATGGCAACACAACTGCAGTTGCAATAACAATGGTAAATGGCAACAACCCATCTAACGGTGTTACAACAGCAACAGTAAATGACAACACAACTACACCTGCAGTAAGAACTGTAAATGACAACAACACCACATTTACAATGACAACAACTTTAAATGGCAACACAACTGCAGCTTCAACAACAATGGTAACTGGCAACAACCCACCGAAAGCTGAAACAACAGCAACATTAAATGGCAACACAACTACACCTGCAGCAACAACTGTAAATGACAACAACACCACAGTTGCTACAACAACAACTTTAAATGGCAACATAACCGCAGCTGCAACAACAATGGTAAATGGCAACAACCCACCTCAAGCGGCAACAACAGCAACAGTAAATGGCAACACAACTACACCTGCAGCAGCAGCAACAACAGGAACTGTAAATAACAACACCACAGTTACAAAAACAACAACTTTAAATGGCAACACGACTGCAGCTGCAACAATGGTAAATAGCAACAACCCACTTATAGTTGCAACAACAGCTGTAAATAGTAACATTACAACAATTGCTACAACTTTAAATGGTAACAACACAACAACAGATGCAACAACAACTTTGAATGGCAACAATACTTTGGCAACTGCAGCAAAAACTGTAAGCGGCAACACAACAACACCTGCAACTGTAAATGGCAACAACAACACAGTTGTAACAACTTCAACTGGCAACACAACTGCAGATGAAACAACAGTGTTAAATGTGAACAAGACAATATCAACAACAACTCTAAATGGAAGCAACACAACTACAACAAATCCAACCACCACATCACTTGTAACACAGAGCAACAACATGAATTTAGCCTCACCTACCGGATCTGTGAGCACACTGGCATCTTTACAGGCAAATATACGTGTAGCACGGGACGTTAGCAACAGTGTCACACAAAGCAGGTACGATCAAAAAAGAGTGAATAACTGAATGAATGAACAAAAAACAAACTGACTGAATGACAGATCATGTTGTGTTTGAGTATTATTGCATTTGTGCTGTTGTTTTACAATTACCGGCAATATTAAAAGAAACTTCTATGTGCAGCTGACAAATTGTAAAAATCTAGCCTCTGCTTGTAGTTTCAACTGTGCCTTGTGCAGACACAAGCAGCAGTTATAGAATTGATGCTTTTTTCAACGAAACAAACTTGTGAAAAAGAAAACTGCAAAAAGTCACAGTATCAGTGTGTTACTGTGGATCCCCATTAACTTAAAATATTAATAATTGTCTATTTTTTTTCAGTGAGGTACTTAATGGAACGACAGCCTCCCTATTTCAAGTAAGTGATTATGAAGTGTATCAACAGATTTGCAGTATTTAAATAAGATGTGTAACCCAGACAGCTGTTCCCACAGGGAATGGAAGTTTCATGCACTGAAAAAACGGCAATAAAGTAAGTTTAATGACTTATTGGCAAATATTTGGCACCAGCATAGATCATAATCATTTATCTAACACTGACTCTTGTGAATCTTGCGCTTAGTAATACTAAGTGCTCCGTGATGCTTCGGCTCAGTCAGAGTGTGCCTGCATGTCGCATCCTCCAAACACTCTGTGCAGCCAGTAAAAACTCTTCCAGCATCACAGTGGTGGCAAACAAGGCAGATAAACTGAGTGAGTGGTGAACATTTTGTACAAAACAAACAAACAACAAATGGCCATTGACCTCCTCTACTAAACTGACTGTTACTTAGATTCGATTCAGCAGTGCAACGGTGATCCAGGAGGAGAAAATAGCTGCATTTATTCTGGTCCACTGGGTGCATCATGGTAAGTAGTCTATTATTGTTTTTTATGTTCTAAAATAAAATAAAAAAAGAGATTTAATTGATTCCATACCCCTGATGAGCTTGAACTAAAATGAATATCTTGATTTAGATAAATATCTGAATTGTTATTTTAGAACAATGCACTGAATTTTGATTTTTAAAAAGGATTTTTAAAAAATTGTTCTGTATAGTTTGAACAATCCTGCTATCAAACAAACGTGTAATAAACTTGAGAACATTTTAATAAACGAGGTTAAGCTGCTGCTACATACCAACCTAAGATGTAAATGTTTATATTCATTCTATTCACACGAGGCAGGCTTGTGATGGTTTCAGATAGAAATTCATTTAAAATGTACTGTTTTGATACAACTAAATATATTTTTACTTGATTGTGAATCGTGCAAAGCTGCTCTTGTTCCAGTTCATAAAAACACAATGAGAATTATAGGTCAACGTCAACATTTTATGATGTATATCTCTCAACAGTGAAGAATCTCAGTCTTCGTATGTCATTCCACCAAGCAATTCAACAAACTGCAGTGCAGGTGAGCTCCTAACAATTTTATTTCTACCTACTGAAATATAATGGGGACTATATCTTTCTAATTTAATTTGTGTTTCAGTTTGAAACTAAAGATAACTCATAATGCCATAACATTCATGACATCACTGATTTATATTTGGGAGGAATTCATATAAAACAATAACTACAGATGCTCACATCTGTCTCTGCAGGAGCATGGACATTTGATCCAACAAAACATTTAGGAGTGTAAACTTTCTTTCATGTGTGTCAAATGCAAATAGATTTTACGACAGTATTCTAGTAAACAAAGTCCTAACTAGGCCTAAATATTTTTGTAGAAATGTTTTTGTTTTTCTTGTAATGAACTCAGTGAAACACGTTTGAATTCTTCAAAATCTTTTGAGAGAATCAAAGCTTTCATAACAGTTTTAGAAACATTATGGTGTGAAGATCAGTAGCAGAAGAAGCATTATCATTATATATAAGTAGCAGTTGTAGCAGTAGTATTAGTATTAGCATTAGTAATCTAGTTTCAGTGGTAGTAGTAGTAAAAGTTGTAGAAGTAGTTGTAGTATTGATCAAGTTGTAGTTGTAGTGGTAGTGGTAGTAGTAGTAATAATATATGTAATAAATTATACAATAAATATAATAAATAGTGATAAATTATGAAATTTCCCCTTGGGGATCAATAAAGTAATGTACTGTATATTGCATTGTATTTAACTGAATCCAGTAGTGGCAGTAGTAGTAGTAGTAGTAGTAGTAGTATTAGTAGTAGTAGTAGTAGTAGTAGTAGTAGTGGTAGTAGTAGTAGTAGTAGTAGTAGTAGTAGTAGTAGTAGAAGAAGTGGTGGTAATAGTAGTAGTAGAGTAGGAGTATTATTATTATTATCATTATTATATTATCTTTTTTATTCTATCTATACAGTATATACATCATTATTATATACTTTTGTTGGATGTAACTGGGACCCTGTGTACACAGATTCGTTCCACCACATGTGGTGGAATGAAAAATAAAGAACCTTGAATCCTTGAATTAGTAATAGTAGTAATAGTGGATGATGTCATGGTAGTAGTACTATTAGTAATCTAGTGGTAGTATATAACCACATACATATGTTTTATGCTATAAACTTTCCTTTTGGTCCCCTTTTTGTTTCAGTCACCGTCAACTGTAACTGCTCTGCTTACTGCAACAGATCTGGTTTGTGTTTTACCAACTGATCCCATTGCTACCTAAGTGAATATTTTCTGAAAGCCTGTGTAAAGTTAGCTGTGTTTCTGTTTCAGATGCATATTACACCTTTTCAGTTATAGTACAAGACCCCATGATGAACTCTTCATCCCTCTCCTCCCTGGTAAACCTTGTGTTTACACAATAATAATAAAATTCCTTCTCGTTAATTCAGGTATTAATACCTTTTTTTTTTATTTCTAGATGTATGTACTGAAACAACAACCAGTTTGCTTTGACAATACAAGGTAGGTTTTTAAAATTGATAAAGTGTATGAAAATAAAGTCATTGTGTAAAATGAAACATAAACCGTGTGCTGATCATTTGCAGTGATACATGTCCAGAGTCCTTCATTGCATCTCAATACAAGGTAAACAGACTACAAAAATATAATTGTACTACTGGAATCTTTATTTAAGAACGTCTGCAGCATTTATAACATAAAAATTATTTTTATATTTAAAATGTGTTTTTACTAATGAAAAGTGCCCAAATTATAAATTGGTGAATAAATAATATGTGTGTGCTCACAGTGATAAAAACTTATGTGCATACATTTTCCCATATAAAAATGTAAGAGTACCTAAAACAATCACCTTACTCTAAGTCACCAAGGAGGGACGTGCTGGAATATCTAAATTAATTGAACATTTTCTACTTAGAATCTTTCCTGACTGACTTAGTGACAGTGTTACTAAGAATAGCCTTATGGACATTAAAAAGGAAGAAAAATACTTGAATCCACTGGCAAGACAGAGTGATCAGGCTGGAAAGGATGTGTAGCAGGGTAGGATTGTTGTAATGTTCTAACAAGTGAGGAGAGTGTGATGGGAAGATGGAAGGTGTACTTTGAAGAGCTAATGAATGAAGAGAATGAAAGAGAATAAAGAGTAGGAGTCTTAAAAACTGTGGATCAGGAAGTGGAAAGATTAGTGAGGGCGAAGTTTAGAATAAAGAAGTGGAGTTTGACCTAAGAACATACCAGAGGAGGTATGGAAAAGTCTAGAAGAGTGGCAGTGAGGTTTTTGACTAAAATATTAAAAGGCTGTGTATGCTGGTGCCCATTTTTAAGATGGAAAGAGTTGTAGAAAATACAAATAAACTGAGGAGCCACTCAAGATCTGAGAGAGTTGTGGAAGCTAGACAAAGAAGAAGGGTCATGTGACTTCATATAACCCCCCACCCATCTCAAACATATACCCAGGGCTATGTTGCATGGTGTTGGAAAATGTCCACCTATTCATTCCACTTTATAATTTTAAAATCAATATCTCTCATCAGAGTGCCAGTGTTTCCTGTGAAGCAAAAACAACCAAGTGAGCCATCTCTCTCATATTTTATCACTCAACTATGTAAAGGAGCAGCATTTTTGATAAACTGACCAAGCATAATGTCAGCGCTAACGCTTATCTTTGGTTTTGTTTGTTTGCTTGTTCGTTTAAAGTCAAAACTGCAAAGTTGTTTTAGGCTTTTCGCGGAATGTCTCGCTCTGCTCTCTGGAAGCAGCTTTAAGAAACGTGTTCCAAGATGAGAAACAAATGTTGCTGAATGGGCAAGTGAGGCGAGCGGGTGAGTATTTTCTTCACTGACGTTTGAATTTCGATTGGCTCCGGCTAACAAAAGCAGTCGGTGAAACTGATGATGTTTTGTTGTTTGTTTTGTGTTACACGCAGCAATTTGTGGAAACTTGGATGAGGGCAACAATCTCCTGGACTCCCAGGTCACATGGACAGAGGGCGGCCTGGAGTCTGAGGACTTTTGTGCAAACATACAAAACTCCAACATCCTCTCATGGTTTGCATCATCTTCCTTTTACGTCCTCTCCTCTAATCAACATTTTAAAAACTAACTAAACCCAGTGATAATGTTCTTAAAGCTATAATTCAACTATTTTGAAATGTGATCCTGTAGAAATGTTATGAACAGCTTTAAATTCCCAGTTATGTAGAATTAGAATTCAGTTTAGAGGGGATTGGTGAGCTAATGGTCAGTTCAAGTGAAGCCTGGACTAAAGTGTATCTCTTAAAACTGCTTTAATCAAAACTTTCATTGTGTTTTTTTCCCCCAAACACTCTAATATAAATATTTTTATACTTGCCAGTTTCATATCATACAAGAATTCTTAGAGGATTCTGAGATTTTTTTCAAGCACCAATAGCAGCAACATCAACTAGCTGTAGCACATCCATCAGATTTATCACATTTCAGCCAAATACCTGTGCAGCTTATTTAAAGCGTTAAAAACTATAAAGATTTATAAAATCACTATTATTATTATTATTATTATTATTATTATTATTATTATTATTATTATTATTATTATTATTATTATTATTGTTATTATTTGATTGAAGTCAGTTTAATACAACAGCAATATTTTTTGTTCTTGGCTCCAGTCAGACTAGTTGTTAGTTCACAAGTCTGATCAGAATCAAACCCTATTTTTTTCCAGTGTTGATGTTTTAAAAAAAAATAAAAAAATCACCTGCAGCAGGTAAGATGTTAACTGTTTATAATTTTTCCACAATGCTTCAAAACATCAGAATCATAGCTTTCATGCAAATTGTTACATTTTTCCTTCTAGGTGTCGATTTATTCTTTTTTTCTTTCAAATTGTAGTCAAAATGGAACCAATATTATCCAGCTGGAGGAGATTTGTGTGTCGACTACCACTAGTCCAAATGTTACAACCACACAACCCAACAACAATACCTCGTCTGCAAATATGACAACGTTACAACCAGGCAACAGCACCTTATATTTAAATATGACAACCATCCAACCAAACAACACCTCGACTGTAAATATGACGACCATCCAACCAAACAACACCTCGACTGTAAATGTGACAGCTTTACAACCAGGCATCGCCACCTCGTCTATAAACAGTACTACAGCCACAACCAACACAACAGCAACAACGCCGTCAGCAGCAGCGCCCCAGAACACCGCAGGTGGCCCAGTTAACACCACGACTGGTGCCAACGGCACAGGGCCAGGAACATTCAGCTCCACTACAGCCACATCTAACACCGGGAACTCGTCAGGTGTCACAGAATCAGGTGAGCTGTCGCCTCAGAACCTTGTGCTCATGGTGGGATATTTACATTAAAGCACCATGGCATGGGAGAATCTTCACCTTATTGGCTTTTCCTCTGTTTTGTAGTGTTGCAGCTTTTAATGTAAACTGATGTAAACAATACAGTTTCAACGGTTGAAGGTAATAAAGGAATACATAAATAAAAACTTTAAATTTCACTTCAGACCAACTTGTTGCCATTAACGCTATTATATATAAATTATTCCTCTTAAACTGGTTTAATATTTTTTAGGTCTATGCATTAGCATCAATCTCAGTTACAAATGGAGTCAAAATTCAAAACATATTTCAAACCCAGGACCGGTCTTGGTCGACAAACGACCTCCAGGCTGACATGTTTTCTTGTATGCAAACTCCTCAACAAGTTTTTTCAGTCTCATCTGACACTCTCTCTCTCTTGCTTTTTCCACATCAAAACCAAAGATTACGGAAAAATTCTAACTAATTTTTCTTGGTTTTAATGTTAGTCAACGGTCAGGAGAAGTCTGTACTAAATAATGTTCTGTATATTATTTTACAGTAAACCAAGAAGAAATAAACATATTTTACTTTTGAAATATCTTGTTCGGGTTTCGATAAGATGTAAACAAGGGCCACATCTGGCCACCGGGCCTTGACATTGACACATGTGCTTTAGAGATATTTAGCTTTTTTTAAACCAGTTTTGATAACCCTGCTGATAAATATATAGATACTTCTCATGCTACTGCCACCGCCATGCTTTGCTGTGGGCGAAGGGTGAGGTGACGCTCTTATGGTCATATAATTAAATGAAGTAAAAAGTCATGTATTTTGTGGTGATTCATTTAGAAATGATATATTGTAGAAAATTAAACATACCAACTGCAATGGAACAAAAAATAAAAAATAAATAAAGGCCTCTGAAGGGTGGGGTGAACACTTCAAGACCTTTTATTGCGCCACAATAAAATCGTTTTATGTTTTGTTGACTGTAGCTGAAAGCAAAGCTATCCAGCTGCTGGCGCGGAGCCAAAACGTGTCCCAGCTGAACTCTACAGAGATCAAGCAGCTGGTGTCAGAGCTGGAGGATCTCCTGTCAGGTCCGAACATCAGCCTGGTGCTGGGGAACATCTCCGTCCACATCATCAGCAATCTGCTGGGCGCCACACCTGAGAAGCTGTCGAGCTCCTCCAACAGGTTCCTCATGACTCCTTTCAACTTTTCACAACATATCAAGTTGAAGTGTTCAGCACTGATATATATATATATATATAGTACTGTATACATATACAGGTCACCGCCGGTTTACAGCCCTCGCGGTTTAAGTTTTTTTGCGTTTACGTTCATATTTATACAGTAATTATTAATA
>JARVGV010000350.1:20060234-20073833 GCA_031762435.1 Hypsolebias longignatus | reverse complement strand
TTATTATATTGTATGAAATAAATGCAAAAGTGGCCACTTTCAAGAGTAAATCATATAAGCCTTATATGTTGTACAATGTAAAAAATATAAACTTAGGATGATATAAGGCTTACTTTTTTTAATATGGTTTTTCTATTTCTTTTCCATATGGGAACACTTGTCATCCATTCAAACCTGCACGCTGATCTGTAAATATTTTCCAAACTGCAGGCTAATTATGTTGCAACCTGTGTTTTCTGGGACTTCACAATGAACAGTGAGTTTGTTGGTGTTTTTTTTTTTTTTTTGAGAAATGAACGAATACGTTTAAACAGTTAGATGGAAGGTATGGCTGAGCTGTGCTTTCTGTCTGCAGATAACTCAGGAGGTTGGAGTCCAGACGGCTGCTTTGTCCGAAACAGCACCGACAACGAGACGATTTGCAGCTGCAACCATTTAACCAGTTTTGCTATTCTGCTGGTAAAAAGACGACTGTTGCGTGTGGCTTTTAACGCGTGATATATTTAAAAAGGGACATTTCATGCACATCCATTTGTTTTCAGGACCTCTCCAGGCAGCCTGTCATCAGTCAGGTTCAGGCCACCATCCTCACATTTATCACATATATCGGCTGCGGGGTCTCGGCCATCTTCCTGTCTATAACGCTCCTCACTTACCTGGCCTTCGAGTGAGTCACTCGCCGTTCCGTCTCGTCGCCTACTGCCATGTTTGTTTGGCTGTTAGCAAAATATCTCATGAGGCAGCTGGTGGATTTGTTTGAAAACGCTCATATCTAAAATGGATAAACTTCTAGAGTTCTTAGCAAATCCAAAATGTTCATAATTCAGGCCGTTTAGCAAATATGAAGTCAAAATTTGATGATAGTTGAGACTTATCTTCAACAGAGCGCTAACTTATTGTGCAAGATCTTTATGTAAAACTGGAATGCAACGTTAACAGAGGTTTAATTTTTTTTTTTTTGTCACCCCTTGCAGGAAGTTGCGTAAAGACATCCCTTCCAAGATTCTCATCGAGCTGTGCTTCGCCCTGCTGCTGCTCAACCTGGTCTTCCTGGTGGACGCGTGGCTGGCTCTTTACACGGACGCCGTGGGCCTTTGCATTTCCACCGCCTGGTTCCTTCACTACTTCCTGCTGGTGGTCTTCACCTGGATGGGGCTGGAGGGGGTCCACATGTACATGGCCATAGTGAAAGTCTTCAACAGCTACACACAGCACTACATGCTGAAGTTCTCCCTGGTGGGCTGGGGGGTCCCGATGCTCGTGGTCATCATCGTCATAGCGATTGACAAAAACAACTACGGCCTTGTGTCTTACGGGAAGTTCACAGACGGCACCAGTGACGACTTGTAAGTTCCTCAAGAGCTCACCGTGCAACCGTTGTTTTGATGTTATAACTAGCAGCGTGTAAATCGTATGAAAGGAAAGTCAAACTAACCAAGTGGCCCTTCGTCCTTCTTGGTTTTCGCAGCTGCTGGCTGAAAAACGACGTTGCCTTCTACGTTGCCGTTGTGGCCTATTTCTGCGTCGTCTTCGTCTTCAACTTCATCATGTTCGTCGTCGTCTTGGTTCAGCTGCATCGGGTCAAAAAGCAGAATCCTCACAACGTGAAGAACCGCATGAGCGTGAAGGACGTGCGCAGTGTGTTAGGGATAACCGTCCTCCTGGGCCTCACCTGGGGCTTTGCCTTCTTCGCCTGGGGGCCTGTTAACCTGGCGTTCATGTACCTCTTTGCCATCTTCAACTCCCTGCAAGGTGAGTGGACATTTCTAACACTGTTCGTTTTCAAGCAGGATCGATCATGTGACCATTAGCACCAAACCACAAGTTTTCCTGTAAAAATTAGGCTTATTGGAAGCTAAGTATATAAAAATGAGCTAAAACAAATACTAGCTATAGTTCCTAATACAGGTAATGTTTAATATTTAAATGCAGTATTTAGAAAAAGCAGTGGTATTGACTGTACTGTGCAATAAATACAACGTAAAAATCAATTAGCAGATTTAAAACAATGATGACCAAAGAGCTTCACAAACAGGAAAAAATGACTAAGTTAAAAGATCAGACATTTAAAAATATAACAATAGTACAACATGTGATGGAACTCAAACTGATCTTGAATCAGTGTAAACATGTGAGCTTTCAGGCAGGATCTAAGACTGGACAGACTCTGCAGAACAAATATCAAGAGGCAGGTTTTCCCAGAGACCGGGGGCTGCCACTGCAAGACCAATGCCCTCTGTTTCAATAAATAATGGCTGCTAAGCCATGTTAAACTTTAAAAGTACGTAAGTAAAATGATCTTAATATCAGTACAAAATCAATACAGCCAGTGTACATCTATTAAAACAGGGCGGATGTGGTCCAGCCTTCTGGCACATGTTAAAAGATGAGCATCAGAGTTCTGGACTAGCGGCAGGTGATGGACAGCCAGTTGTTCATTACCTGCTTCTCACACTGTGATGGCTGGACATGAACACCAGTGAGTCCAAAACAGATATTTTTTTTTTGTGTGTGTGCTTTGTAGGTTTCTTTATCTTTGTGTTCCACTGTGCGGTGAAGGACAGCGTGAGGAAGCAGTGGAGAACCTACCTGTGCTGTGGCCAAATGAGACTGGCAGAAAACTCAGGTTGGACACCTCATAACTTCCAGACCTCCTCACATGGTTTCTGACCCACTTCAAGGTGCTCTTTCAGAGTAAAAGCCTACAAAAACAATCAATTTTTGATCTTCTTGCGTCTTTCAGACTGGAGTCGCACTGCAACACAGAAAACTGTGAGGAGGTCCCGGCCTTCCTTTAACTCCTCGCAGAGCAACTCTTCACCCAACACCTCCACTTACCTCGTCAGCAGTCCTTCAGATGCACCAAACGGCCTCAGTAAGTGTGGACTTTTATTATTGTAACACATTAAATTGATACACAATTTGATGTGTGGTCCTGTGGAAAGGTTATGAACAAATAATATGTTACCTGCTGTAGATAGCCCTTTGGGGCTACGACCAGAGACTATCAACCTAAAACATTGTTGCGTGTTCATTTACAAATACCATGTCAAAATTTCCACCAGTTTAGATGAAGGCTAATTTAAAAATGTGCTGTAACTTTGGCAAGTTTTTGCAAATAGCAGCAGTAGCAGCTAGCTGTAGCATTTCTGATGCAGTCTGTGGAACTTTCAGCAGGGATGTTTAATTATTTCAGCTGTAGTAAATGTTTTAATGTTCAGAAAGAAGTGTTGACAGAAACCACTGAGACTTTTAAAGTCGGAGTTGTTTTGAGATGGAGTCACTTTAGTTCTCTTACTGGGACTAGCCATTAGCTCATCACTAATCTATCTTTCACTAAGCTGAAGCCATGCAAAGAGCTACAACAGGTCAGATGTTAGTTTAAAATCTTTCCCCAAAAAAACAAAAACACTTCCAGAGACCTAAACAACAGGCATTTTGTGTCACCTTCCATAATATCTCAGGCAGCAGAGCCTCATTAAAACCATCTGTGTTGCATTTACAAACTCCATTAGAAATGATAAACGTGGTGCATTGCAGGTAGTCCATTTGATGACAGAACCATCACAGCTGATGAAGATCCAAGCATGGATGTGGTGCTGAACGAGATCAACAGGCAGTACAGAAACCAGCGAGCGACCTGATACTTTGTACAAACAACTAAAATCTGTGTAAATATTGTAAATCAGAGGATCTGTTTATATATTAATAATAAATTATTTAACTGACTTTTAATAAAGCACAGAAAACTTGGTTCAGTCTCTATTATCTTTTCCCAAGAAGCCTTTAGTTTATAAAAATATTTTATTTTCATGCAGATTCAGTTTAAAGCACGTCCAACGTTATGCAGCTTCACATGCTCAAACTTCATTACAGAAACGGTCATGACACCACTACAGAACACAGTTCAGCCTCGTTCTTCTTACTGACATTTTGTAACGCAGTCTCTTCTGCCCTATGCCGTCACAGCAGCGCCCTCTAGCAACAAGAAGCACTAACAGCAACAGAACCGAACAGAAGTGCACGCCCCGTGTAAACAGCATGATTGAGTTTAACCTTTTCCTTATGATTGTTTTGGACAGACGGCCCCTTTTTGCACGTGTTAAAAGCCAGTTTCTGGGAATTCAACGGGAGGTTGGCTTAAAACACATCATCCGAATCCATAAATATGTCGCTTCGCTGTATAAGTCGCATATATTATGTGTCACCGCTGACAACCCGGAAATGTGGGCCGGTGTTGTGCAGAAAATCGATTGGCTGCCAAATGGCCGTCGTGGGAGTGTGCACAGGACTTTAACAAGTATTTAACACTTAAAAAAAATATTTGTTTGCTCAACATTATAGTAAAGGTCTGTCTCAATTGAACTTTTCCTTAATAAATGCACTTTGATGGTCAAATCAGCTGAATTTTGCCTGGCGGCACAATGAAATGCAGCTGATTTGACGTTTGCTCCAGGAGTTCTGGAGCGCGACGAAGGTGGCTTGGTATGGCAAGCTAAGTGTCTCATTAATACCCACTTTTACTCATTAATGAGACACTTAGCTTGCCATATTACTTGAGGGCCCTCTAGTGGCTGCAAATGGTAATGGTTAATATTTTTCATGCCAGAATGAATGAAATAGTCAGCTCTCAGCCAAAAATTGGATTATAAATATGGGGGGGAAAAAACATAATTGTCGCTTTGGTGCATAAGTCGCAGGACTTGCAAATGTATGCAAAAAGATGCGACGTGGCAAAAAATATGGCATCAGAACAGAACTTGTTGATTTCAGTGTGTAGCTTTAATATCATTGATGCCATAATCCCTACACATTTTAAAACAAAGATTAAAAATATATGTTTACTTAAAGCACCACCAACTCACTGGTGATTTAAAAAAAAAAAAAAAAAGAGTCAGATTTAAGTTTTTGAAAACTTTTTGGCTTTTCATCAGTGGCAGTTGTTACCAAGTCAGATAGGTGCATTTAAATGCATCTCATGTGAGGCCTAATTATGAAATCTCTGTCAGTCTAAAAGGGTTATCTCAACCTTTCTTGACCAAAAATGAAAATGACAAATCAGTACTGAAAAAATATTAAACAAACCTCAATCTTCTATAAAATGCATTTTAAAGTTAAATGGTTTTACGAAGTCAAAATAAAACATTTGTTCCTTTTATGCTTTTAAGACGTGTAGTTCTCTAAGCATCAACAACAATTGTGACAATTTACATTTCTAAACTAACCAATGTTCCCTGGAATAATTAAGTTTTAGATGTGAAAACATTTTAAGAACTGTGACTACAACTAACTGGTTTTGTACATTTTATTTGTTAAGTTTTATTTCATCATTGCCTGCTAAATATTTTTTTTAAAGCTCCCGCTTTTATTCAGCTAGAGAAAAACAAACACCCTTAAAAGTATTCAAGTCTACAGATGACAATGCATTAAGTCCGGCTTTAAGAATCTACACAGAAAGAAAAGTTTGACGTTTTCACATCCAGTTAAATCATAATATAAGATATAACATGTACTTAAAATGACAGTAATATAACTTTGTTTACATTTCATTTAAACATTTTATACTTTTAGCCAAACAGTGCTTTTTGTGTCAAAGAAGAGGTTATAAGCTGGTTGCATTCTGCAGCTTCACCACAAGATGTCACTGTCTCCTGACATTAAATTAAACCCTCCACTAGATTAAGCAGTACTTGATGACTCCTGTCACTGAGGGGTATGAACAGTGAAAGTTTGTAATTCTGGAGATGAGTGTTTTTCTGATCTGGAATTTAACAGAGAATGAAGCAAAAACCTTAATGTTTTTGGTTCAATAGGGTGGTGGCCATCTTGGATTTTAACTTGGCAACCCAATTTTCAATAGTGACCTTTCTTACGCCTAGATGCAGCCTCACACCAAAATGGAAACAAACATGTTGCTTCTATAAAAGCTAAGTCTGGCCCTCTGGACATTCAAAAAAACAAAGCAAAACAAAACAACATGTTGCTTGTTTTCAAGTTATTTAGCTCACAAGATAAGACAGAGGGACAGTATTTCCAACAACAAACTTCTTACCACAGAACCTCCTAAAAGTGGACTTCTTACTCTTTTCCCACACGGTTACAGAAGTGCAACAATCTGTGCAACGAAATTGGAGAAAAATACCACGTAAAGATCCTCTTTTAAAAAAAAATGTGTGCGGAGAACTGTCGGGGAAATGCTTTACAGTGGGGTCAAATAAAAATAAATCAATTTCAAAACTAAATCTATGAGAATACAACAAACTCAAGATTTGTGCTTTTCCACAAAGTACCAGCCAGAACAAATAAAATAAATTCACATTTTTGCTAAAAACATCATCAAGTCAAAGAATTCAACCATTTTTCCTCCAAAACACCTTTTAATCGCAGATGATCACAGACTAGCTCAAGTAGGACAGAACAATATTTGGTGAATCCATAATGAATAAATAAACGTCCTGCAGCGTCCATCAAATGTGCTGAGTACTGAATATATGTAACTTACATTCACCGTCCTGAACATGCAACTCTTACAGTCAATACATCAGGACAAATCAAAAAGGTGCCAAGAAAAAAAAAAAAAAAAACGGAACATAAAAACAGCACGAGCACAAATGTGGCATTAACATGGAGGAATTATTTCCCTTTTTAAAATGCGCCTACACGTCAACACTCGAGTCTCGGTGGGTGTGATCGCACCGCCTCGACACGATGTCGAACGTTCAGGTCACATTTAAGAGGCTGTAACAAAAACTCAGCTTAAAAGCAGCTCACATGGGGAAAGCTCAAAACTCAAAAATATTTAAAACGTTAAATCATAGCATCAGTGTATCAAATCAGTGTTTTAACATTTCCTTCAGAGCACATGCAAACCAACAGGTCCAATCTAAAAACATACAAAATGAAATATAACCTAGAAGTTGCAACAAAAGTGAAATATTTAAGGAAGGCGGCCTGGATAGGGATGAGTTGCGCCTCTTTAAGATGAGATCAGACCACACACCAACTTGTTTGAAATCAGAGCGTTTTGCTGTTCTTGGTCGGCAACTAAAAAAAAAAAGCTTCAGCCACCTTCATCAAGGGTTCTCAAACGTTTTCGGTTTAGGCACCGCTTAGAGGAGAAAAAATTCCCAAGAACTTCCCCATAAACCTCATGCTGATTAAAATTCATCTACTGCCATTTTACTCTTAAATGCCATAAGAATGTTTTATTTAGTTAGGTTTGTTTTTCTGGCGTATTTGACCCTATATATATTCATGCACTTTGTTAAATCCTACGACATAACTAATAAATTATTATAAGATATTTTGCAGTGTCTCGGGGGTCCTGAGATCCCAGTTTGAGCTATACTGTATTTACCAGCTACTGCAATGAGCCAGGTGAGTTCTGGTACCTTCCATTCTGGGTGGTCCGACGTGAGATCAGGTCAGTTCAACTGAAGAACTGAGCATGCATCAAGATCTGATCACTAAAATGGCATTTAGAGGAGATCTAAGCCACAAATAATAACATTCTTTTAGTCGTAGTAGGTTCACGTTTCCAGGTTTATTTGCTCAGCTGAGGTCTAAATAAAATGTTTTTCAAGCACACGAGCAGTAAACAGTACCCTGCTGCCTCCCACGGGTTAAAAAAGCTACTAACGCAAATTATGATCTTGTTCTTTGCTGATCATTTTTTATGCAGTTTAGTGCCAGTTTTTAACTAATTTACCTAAAGCAGTTGAATATTTATGTTGTGACGAGTACGACGGGGCTTTTTAACACCAGTCTGAGCCCAGCTCGGAGGCTTTGTGAGAAAAGACGGGGAAGTTTCAACACATTCCAGCTGCTGTGAACTCCAGGACATCTACTTTTTCCATGCAGTGTAGAAAACCCACCTGATGGAGATGAATTAAGGACTCCAAACAAAAAATGAACTTTAGTGAATCACATGATGACATGCATTTCACATGTTGAAGCTAAATCTGGTGAAAGGATACTGCTCCAAGTAGGAGGGCACACATACCACCTCTTTGCGGAAGTCCACGGGACACGAGAGTTTTCCCAGCTGTTCTTCATACAAACTCAGTGCCTCTGTCAGATTTACACTGTTACCCTGATTACCAAAGAAAAATATCATTTTAAGCATCAACCAACACTGAAACAAATTACAAAACCTAAACACAGCTGAGATTCAACCCAAGGAACATTTTTCCTGCATAGCAACAGTCCAAACTAAATCCAACATGTTCAATTTAATAAAAACACAGAACCATTTGCACTGATAATCCTTCCAGAAACAAAAGCTGGTTCTGGTGCCGACTTATTTTTCTAAACACTGCAGAGTCTAACCTCAAGGTGAAGTCTGGCATATATCTTCAACGATTCAATTTTTGTTTTAAATAAAATGTTCTTCGTAAAAAAAATAAAAAAAAATCTATAAATTCAATAATAATTCCCATGTAAGAGCCACTGCCCTTCATCTTCCCTCTTTGGCAGCACGTTAACACAACAAAGGCTCCAGAGCAGCAAACTGACAAAACTACCGTACTTGCCGACGTATAAGTCGCATCTATTATGCTTCACTGCTGAGTGCTGACCACCCGGAAACAAGAATTTAACAAGATTAACACTTAAAACAAGTTTTGTTTGATTGAAATTATAGTAAAGGTGTGTCTCAGTTGAACTTTTCCTTAATAAATGCACTATGACAGTTAAATCAGCTGCGTTTTGGCTGGCTGGCGAAATGCAGCTGATATGACGTTTACTCCACGAGTTCTGGAGTGAGACGAGGGTGGCTTTGTATGGCAAGCCAAGTGTCTCATTAATAGCCACTTTTACTTGTTAATGAGACACTTGGCTTGCCATATTAGTCGAGGGACCTCTAGCAGTTGAAAATGGTAGTGTTCAATATTTTCATATAAGAATGAATGAAATCGTCAGATTTCAGTCAAAAATTGGGTTATACATGTGGAAATATGAAAAAATAATAAGTTGCTTTGATGCATAAGTCACAGGGCATGCAAATTTATGCAAAAAGGTGCGACTTATACGGCAACAAGTACAGTATTTGTTAGTGAAGTGCTCCCATGTGCTTAATCAATTTAAAAAGAGCATTTATTAATTGGCGTTGGTCTGCAAACATTTTTATTCTAACCTCCACGAGTCTCACCTGTGTGAAATATTTCCCCTTGGGATGCAGGACGCGTACTGACAGATCCAAGATGAGTCGTAGAAACTCCCACGTAGAGTCTGCAAAAGGCAAAACCGTAAGGTAAACTGACTGAAACCAACAAAAATAAAATCTCCACAACACCCATGTGTCACACAACAGATACATTAGAGTGATAAAAAGCAGAAACCTTCTTCTGGTGCAGTGGATATGGGGATTGCAGTGAGGTCATTAATAACATAGTCAAATGTCCTTCCTTCCTGGACGTACTTCTTCAGCAAGGGGACACAGTCTTCAATCAGAATCTGTAACCCAGGAGACAAGGAGACACTATTACTGCTTTGGTCTCACATTTTGTAACATGCAATACCCTGATGTACCCTGGCGCCGAGGGATTTGTATAGTGGATGTTTGTAGTTTTGGAGATGAGTGTTTTTCTGGGCTGGAATTGAACAGACAATGAAGCAAACCTTAATGTTTTTGGTTCAAGATATTCAAGTGAGTAACAGTGACACTGGAGAAGAACAGAGGGAGGTTTTTTTGTCTTGTCTGAGGAAGAGCAGAGTGATGGATCCTGGAGAGAGCCATTTTATCCATCATCAAGAGCAGTGGAGGAGCCAGGGGGTGGCGAATGGTGGCCTTGGCCCCCCATCTTCAACCACCCCAATCATTGGAGGAAACTATACTTTTAAGTGATATAAAAACTAGAAAGCAGAGTTTCCTCAAATGATAGGAGTGTCCAGCTTACATACATATGGTGGTGGCCATCTTGGATTTTGACATGTTAACCCAATTTGTAATAGACCTTTCTTAAGTCTAGATGCAGCCACTCATCAAAATGGAAGTTGGTACTTCTTTTTTCCCCCCCAAAGTTTTCATGACAAGATGAACAGAGGTTAATTTGAATTCCCCTCTTCGCACCGCGATGAGATGAAAAGATCACATTTTAAATGCATTTGTGTATAAAACGTAGGCCTGTCACAATAAAAAAAATTTGCTGGGAGATTGTCTCAGAAATTATTGGGATAAATGATAATATTGCATGAAATTTTACAATAATTATAAGCATTGTCAAATTTAAGAAGAAATGTTTTCCATCTCATCTTATTGTTTTGTATGTAGTACCTTTTTTCGACCATCGAATGGCAGTATAAGATTGAACCGAAAGATAGAGGAAGCGAGCAGCGTGTTTAAGAAAAATGGGAGGGAGGCGCTTTGGAGCTTTGACAAAACTGAGGTTTTTCCCCGAGGTTGGCCTGTTAGCTTAGCTTGTAGCTTAGCTTCTCAGGTTAGCTGCTTTTAACAAAAAACACAACTTTGGATCGTTAAAACAGATTTTAAAGAGAATAGAGAAAGGGAGGGATCAGTGAAGAGCACGGGAGCTGAGCCGTGTCGTCAGTAGAAAGAGACATGAAGAAACAATAAATGAAAATGATGTCAATAATTTTAATTCATCATACAATTAATTGATTTGTTTATTGCAACAGGCCTAATGAGACACACGTTTCACATTTTGTTTATTATAATTCTTAGTATTAGTGGGGGAGTGGTGGCGCAGAGATTAAAGAGGGTGGGCCTGTGATCGGAAGATGGCCGGTCAGCTCCCTGGTTCAACTCCCAGGACCGACAACATCAAAATGTGGGTGGGACAGGTGAAACATCCACACCTGCCTCCACCCTCATTTACCCCACTCTATGCCCATTAGCATCTTAATCCCCCCAGCTGCTCCCTGGGCACCTCTGCTTAACATGTGTGTGCGTGCATGTGCAATGGGAAAAATGCAGAGAATTGATTTCTCCAATGGGTAAAATAGAGTACAATAAAAAAATAAAAATAAAATACAGTACAGGTTACTGCACTCACTTGGTAACAGTCTCCCTTCAGGGTGTCCAGAGTATTGCCACAAGTTTTCCTCATGTGCATCTTGCACCCGTCAATCACCTTCTGATCAATGTAGACATTTGTCAAGGAACGATCAGTCAGCTTCAACTGCAGATCATCATATCAGGGACATCCTGATGTAAGATCAATCATCCAGGTAAATAAACCACTAGTTAAGTCAGGTCATCTTGACAGATTCGTCTTGGTTGAAATGATGGAAGTCACCAGCAGACTGGTTTTAAAAGGTGCTATTTATACGACTGAGTTTGTGGTAGGCCTCAGACCGACGAAGTCTTTCAGATGAAAGACGAAACGTTTCTGCCACGAACAATCTGTCCAGATGACCTGACTTAACTTTTTGTGATCATATCAGGGAAAAATAAATGGCTTTCATAAAGTCAGAAACAGGAACAGAACCCAGAAAGGATATCTCCACCATGATAATCATCTTTGGCTTCTGTTTGACCAACTCAGCGAGGATGCCTCCATCACCCCCTCCTAAGATCAGCACCTCTTTCCCTGCATAATTCTCTTTTCCGTTACCTGTGATGGCTCGGGTGTAGGTAATGTCACTTTCTGCCAAGTCTGCAAAACAACAATTGATTACACGACGGTTAACGTTGCTCTTAATGCATTATATTATACAGGGTAGACTACACACTTCATAAAATAGAGTTAAGGTAACCTCTTGTAGTCACGTTTAAAATGAATGTTTTTGGACTTATTTTGATTTGATATTAATATTTCAGCCTGAAATTGGCCTGAAATTGGTTTAACCTGTCATGTTAAGTGTCATCAGGACACCATCCTATGTGTTAATTTCAAGTTATTTTTATACTTTTGACCTACTGTATTACACTAAGTAGGCTACCTAAAAATCACATAAAAAACACAAAATCAGAGCAGAAAGACATTTTTTTTGGTTTGTTTTCAGCAGAGAAAACCATAAATACCGTATTTATAACTAGAAGTTTTTACAACTAAAAATGCAAACGCTCAATTTCATAAACATATGTAGAAATTTGGCAAACAACAAAGTTATATTGATACCGTACCTTCCAGCCTATAAGCTGCTACGTTTTTTCACAGGCTATGAACTCAGCAGCTCGTACAATGCTGCGGCTAATTTATATATTTTTTTTTTTATTTATTATGAGGAGCTAACGAGCTTCTTGCCGCCAAAAATATTTCAACCTCGTCACACCCAGGCATTCACATAGCTGGCCAGTAGTCTCTCTTGAGAGGTGGGTCCTCGTGACTTTATTAGATTGGAGGAGGCATGTTCACTGTTAATTATTGTTTATTTTAGTGACTAGTCTGTTTTTTAGTTTAGTTTATGTGATCATTATGTGTAAGGCCATTTAGTAGAGTAACCATGAGTGAGAGACGTAGTTATCATGAAGTCATGTGTGATTCACTCCGTCTGTGTTGAAAAGCAAAATAAAGTCTGTGAAATACCATCTGGTGGTTGAATCTAGATCTAGAACTAGAGCTGTATATTTCTATCAGAAGGTGTGTGCTGCCACTCGTTATAACGAGAACGCCCGCGGCTTACACACAGGCACGGCTTGTATATTTACAAATTAAATTTTTATTTTGTGTGTGTTGCTTGTATTCGGGTGCGCTCTATAGACTGGCAATTACGGTATTAGTTAACCCAAACAAACTAATTTTGTGTTTACGGTTCACTTACTAACATCTCCATCGAGCACTAGGATATTTCCATACTGCTTCGAGTGCAATATCTTTATGTTTTGGTATGCAGACTCTTCTTCGTACACCACCTCGTCGATGTCATACTCCACCAATCTCCCATCGGCTGTGGGCCAGTACCTGTCCACCTTCGCTCCTCGCACCAGAGCTGGGAGCCTCGAGAAAAAACAGTTGAAGAATACGCTTACTAAATATTATTTCTGCATGCAAGCTTGAAATGCAGCGGTTGCATATTAAAAAAAAAAAAAAAACATAAGCAAACTTTAAAATCTTACTTTTTAATCCTTGCAATATTGCCATTTAGAAGAATTTTCAGCTTTTTTTCCAGTGCGTTTAAAAGCTGAGAAGAAAGGAACAATACATACACGGAATAACATTTGCATTTAGCCAAAAATGCATTTCTGTCAAATTTACTGAATGTTTTGGCTTTTACGCAACAGGTAAAAGTACTGCTTGAGTTTAGATCACGTACATTGTCAAGCTGTGAGATGTTATCGTCTTCGTAACATTGTAGGTCGATGGTGACTAACCCATGGGCATGCACACGCAGAATGACGAGCCTGGGGAATAAAAATGGAAACATTCAACGTGATGAAAATCTGTGGAGAAATATTTCATGTTCAGGTAAAAGTCTGCCTAACGTGAATGCATGACACATCTACTCTGTCAAAAGACATGAAGTGAAATAATAACAAACGGCTGGAAACACCACATTTGGAACACAGACCGTCTGATAAACACCAGTGTAACCTACATATTCACTGAATACAGGTAACCCCCGGTTTACGGCGTTTCGCGTTTACGGCCGTCGCCCCCCAGTGACGTCATCAAACCTCGCCACATTCGCGGACTTTTT
>JARVGV010000350.1:20042803-20058138 GCA_031762435.1 Hypsolebias longignatus | reverse complement strand
AGCCGTTACCGATCGCCGTTTAGTTTCGGTTTTGGTTTACGGCCGAAAATCCGCGTTTACGGCCCGCTTTTACGGCCAGTATCGGTTTACGGCCGTATCGGTTTACGGCTCGGCCGTTAGAACGGATCTCGTCCGTAAACCGGGGGCTACCTGTATAGCTAAATACATTTCATCAATAACGAATCATCTTTCTGTAACGCTGAGTACCTGGAGAGGAAAAGTACTGAAAAAGTTGTAAAAAAAAAAAAAGAAGCTATTTCTGCAGAAAAAGGCTAGATTCATAAAAATAACTTGAATTCTTGAAAAACGATAGCTGCAAAATCTTTCAGCATATTGAGTTAAACGTTATCTAAGCCTACATTCAGAACATATTTGAAGTTAAAAAAAAAATCTGAAAATCTGTTTCAGACATCTTTGTAATCCTGCTTTTTGATTTAAACAATCCACAAATGTTTTTTATAAAATGTTTGAAAATAGGACTCCTCTATTTAACTGAGCAATCATAAAACTATTTAGAACAAGAGAACCGCACGCTCTACGCCTGTTGACAAACTATAACACAGCAATCTGTAGCAAAGGCCCAGACAAGAGAAGACCTCGTTCTAACACTTGACCTTGATTAGTGACCTTGACCATGAAGATGATTTATGTTTGCTTTGTGTTTGTTCTAGACTGGATTGTACAAAAGGGTACAAAGTGTCCTGGCAAACCTGAACATCAAGGAATACTAAAAACTTTCACACTAAAGTTCAACCTTTGATTGGGTTTAATCTGAATTTAGCAGCCTAGAAACCTTACAGAGGATTTATTGAAAGCTCAGGTTTCGAAAGACACTGGTTAAAAAGTGACTGACGCCAGGCTCAAGTGGAGGACACAGAAAATAACATGCAGCTTCTGCTGAGCTCGTCTGATCCTTTCTCAAAACATGTTTTTATATGACTTAAAATGCACAGAACTTGTGGAAATGTAAAACATTAATATGCGTATAGCAATAAGAAAACGTTTTTGATCTAATGGCTTAAGGGTCACATGTTATATGAGAATAATAACTCCTGTCAGCTATCTCGAACTTTGTTCTGAAACAGCAGGTTAATGCATTTGAGTTAGATATTAATTTAGGACTGAGGCTCCTCTCATCTGAGAACTTAAAATCTTCTGTTGTAAACAATTTTTTTTTCTCCACTTACCGGCCATTTTTGCCTACAAATGTAGCAAGGTATCCATGCCCGTTCGTGTCGTGGATAGTTTCTACCAGTTCCTGCTCATGAAAAATGGACAGCAGACCAGGAACTATAGAGGCAGAGTCAACTGGAAACATACAGAAAATAAATAAATTAAAACAATTTGCCACATTAATAAACAGTATTCACTGCAATAAGCCTTTTTTAACCTTTATTTAACCAGGTAGACCTCAACGAGATTAAAAATCTCTTGAGTGAACTGGCCAACATTGGCTGCAGTGCACAAACATTATCAAAGCACACTTAAAATACATCAAAGTAAATAGAAATATGAGAAGTGAAACAAGAGGGAAAACAACACCTATAAAACAAAAAGCTATCAATATCAGTTCAAACATTTACAACAAAAAATACTTTTCACTTACAATAACGTGGAAAAACTAAACATTAGAAGGTTGTATTACAAAAACTAAATCAATAAGTCAAACTTAATTGTATTTAATTGTAATAAAATGTAGCCTTGTGTGTGTGTCAAAGTAGGACTATGCAAGTATAATAACTCAGTTTATTACCAATTTAATAATATTAACCAAACATTTAAGCAGCTTTATGAAACTGCAGCTGGTCAAGGCTGGGATATTCTTATTACGGTATACAGTATTTTACTGGTAGACAATTTGGAGGTTCAACCATTTATTTTTATTTTAAGCAGTATTTATAGCTTCTTCTTTGTAGCATCACAAAAAGTTACTTAAGTTAATAAATTTATTTTAAAAGCAAACAATGCAACATGTTGAATTTATTACATCCTTAAAATGGCTTAAGAAGCCCATTCATTATTATTAATTTGTTTTTATGTATTTCAGTAGCACTCAAAGTGACTTTCAGTCTACAAACATCACAACTCATGCCATTTAAAACACTAACTTGTATTTAACTGTTTAATTTTCATTTATGTGCACTGAAAGTTTTCATACATGTTTAGTTTAAATCAGTTGAGAGCCATGAGCCCAGCTAAGAACTACAAAAATGGCGGACAACGAGGCATGTTCTATGCGACACAGCTCTGGATTGAACATGCTTTATTCACATTGTTACAAAACAGCCGCTGGCGTTTGGTCCGAATGGAAGATCAAACTCTTACAAAGGTTAAACTCCTGCTCACAAACATGCATAACACAGTTAAAATACTTATCTGACGCCACTGTCTACTTTCAGTCTCACTGTACCCAATGAGTTTAAGTTATGCTCCGAATAAATTAAATCCATTACTGCAGTGATGAAGGGCAATAACAGACTAGCAAGTAACATTAGCTATTAGCCGGCTAGCTAACAGGCAGTCTGGACGCAGCAACTCTAAAAGTGAACCACCGGTCCGGGTCCGGAAGACTCGTGCTCGTCCTACCTGCCGTAGAAAGATTAAAGTCGAGTGTATAATGTCGCACTGCCATGTCTCACTGCGACCGACATCCATGCCTGGGGGAGCAGGCTGCGGATATTTATCTGCAGAAACAGAGGGAGGGCCCTAGCTGCTACCCGCTATCACCGCTGCCGCTCTCACTGCTGAAGTAGGCGGGGTCAAAGTGGCGCATGAACATCACTACGTCACAACCAGGAAACGAGAGAGCAGGTCATATATTTTTAAGTGAAATAATTTTATTTAAGGAAGTGCTTGAACGCTGCAACCTTCCAAAAGCCCATTCTTTATACCAGTATACTGTATTAATAACTAATTTCAAGACTTGAAACTCCTCTTGCATTTGTAACATTTTTTGGTTTGCTGTTTCCTGAAATTGGTCATTTCTTTCTTTATTATACTGTATTTCTATTCATAATTTCTGCTTAGTTGTTATCATGCCGAATGTGAAATAGTTTATTTGTTGTTGTTGTATGCCTTGTTATATTACGTTCTGTGTTTGTTTTTGTTTTTCAATAAAGACAAAATATGTTTATACATTTTAACAAACAGTACAGTTTGTTTTTCTGTCATGTTGAAAATAAGTTAGGGACTTAATTAACACAAAACTACTAGAATTATAAATATATATATTGCCAGGTCTCTCTTGTAAATGAGTCCTTGCGGCTCAATGAGATTAACCTGCCTAAATAAAGGTTGAATGAATATACAAACACTGCAAGATTATTTTCAATTGAGTAGTTGTTTATTTGTAAATTGTAGTTATTTATTTTAAACACTTGCTGTTATTTGTTAATTTATAACGCTTGTGGTTATTTGTTTATAACACGGTTAGATTTGTTTATTTGTAACTTGTAGTTACAGTATTTTAATATTTTAAACACCTGTAGTTATGTTTGTTTACAACACTTGTAGTTTGTGTATAACACTTGTGGTTGTTTGTTCATTATAGCTCTTTTAGATATTTGTTTATACAACACTTGTAATGATTTTTATTTGTAATACTTGTAACTGTTATTTAACACTTGTAGTTATTTGCTGTTTATAACACTAGTAGTTTATTTCTAATACTGTACATCTAGATTTGTTTAACACATGTAGTTTATTTATGTACAATACTTGCACAATGCAGTAGAGGACCTGTGATAATGTTTCAAGCAGAGACCAGCTCTATCAAACCTCCACATAAGCTAACTAAGTGCTGTTATTAATAACTCAACAATAAACATGTAGCTACACGTACAGGCATTACTTTAGAACCAAGAAATACAACTTTTTTTTTTAAATTAGCTTTTTAAGTTTAACAGAAATTTTAGGGGATTTTAGGCTCATTTAGTGAATTTACAAGAAATGGCAGTAAATTCTATTTGTTTTGAACAAGTGTTTAACGGGCCGCACCAAATTTGAGCTCAGCAGTTGTAAATCTGCCTGAGCTCTAATCATTTTTATGTTTGCTAAGTTTGCTTTGCCACCATCTTGAATGGGTTTTACTTAAAAGATCAATCAGTTGTACACCTGATTATTAATTTCTGAAAGTTTCATGAAAATACATCCAGTGCGATTCATGAGATATTTTGCTAACAACGCAAAAACAAACACACATGCAAAATCTTTATTGTCCTAAATGCACCAACACCAGTGGCCCCACTCATGGGCTGTGACAAAAATGGCAGACATGCAGGTTTGACCTACATGTAAATATAAAAGAAAGTATAGTCAGTGAGTCTGTAGGCACAGAAGACTGAAAACAAGTTTGTGCTCCAGCTTCAAATCTAGACTCCAGTGTTTCCCTACATGCCAGGAGCTCCCAGTTTGGCTGATTAGCTGCGTCAGGACCTACGAAGAAGCAAGAACCCATCAGCCTTCTCTCTGTTGTTCAGGAAAACCAGACAGAGGATCCTGCCAGGCCAGGATTTGACCTTCCTGCTGCGAGGTGACGGATCACAGGAGTCAGGTGTTACGTTATATTAGAATCGAAATAGAGCCTTTCATCTATTTATAGCAGATCAAATACTTTCCATGCTGTTCATCAGAGGAGACCGTGCAGCAGTCTTTAAATAAGTTACATCTTTCTGTTGGTGTCTGACTGAGAGGAACGACTCAGAGGGATTTACGTGGCAGCCGAAACAAAAGATGATCAAACTATCTGATTTTTTATTTTTATTTATTTTTTATATTTCCTTCAGGTTACACAAAACCATGAGCAACATTTGCACAGAGGACAGTTTGTTTGTTTGTTTCATTCAGACACTGTGGGGGCAGTCCTTCCACTTTGCTTCATCCATCCCTTCATGTTCTTGAGTCAGGTCATCTCTCTTCACAGCCCTCTGCAGCTCTTCTGGAAGGACTCCAATGTGGTCCCAGGCCAGCCAAGAGATGCAGTCTCTCCAGCGTGTCCTGGGTCTTCCCCAGGGTCTCCTCCCAGTTGGACATGTCCAGAGCACCTCCCTATGGAGGCGTCCAAGGAACATCCTTACCAGATGCACGAACCACCTCAGTTGGCTCCTCTTGACGTGAAGGAGTTCTACTCTCGAGTCTCTCCTGGATAACTGAACTTCTCACCCTCTTAGGGAGAGTCCAGCTACCCTGTGGAAGAAACTCATTTCGCCTGTATCCACGATCTTGTTCTTGTGGTCACTACCCAGAGTTCATGACCATAGGTGAGGGTAGGAACATATAGATGACAGGGCTGTTTACTGGTAAACAGAGAGCTTCTTGCAGCTCAGCTCCCTCTTCATCAATGGCCATGTGCGGCTGGTAATTGTATGGCAAGCCTAGTTGCCATATAATTGGATCGTCAGCTGTGCGCATCTGCTGATGCAATCAAAAGCCCAACACCATCCTGGCCCACACATTAAGGACATTATTATGGCTCGACTTGTTCCTAGTCTGGGCCCGGGTTGGGGTTAGAAATGACATCTCTAAGGAGAGAGTTTCTCCCTGCACCTGTGGGCTGCACACAGGTGCAGCAGCTGCTAAATAACTTTAAATAATTTATTTTAAATAAACAATCCATGCTGCTTGTGTGTCTCATCCATCAACCAGCCAGTTGTGTGTCATGTCCACTCGTACCGTGAAAACCATGAAAGAGCGAGTCCATGAAAGTCGGCCCGCTAAATAGCGAGGGACATGAATGTTTCTGTTCAGTGCCGGGGGAGGACTTCTGTTGTGATTTGGCGCTACATAAATAAACTGAATTGAACTAATGAATTCAGCAATCATTCATCTCTAATCAAGCCTGTTACTTTACATTAATTGTCTTCATCACTAAGTTCATTATTCTCACTCCACTCTGCTTCCTGTTGATGTCCAACTCCATCCTCATCTCTCTCTTCATCTCCGTCCCCACTTTCACTCTCTCCCTGCCGGGTTGTCATGATGGCCTCACCTTCTTTGGCTTCCTCATCACTATATGATTCTTCATCCTCACTGTCATCATCTGGCAGTATTCATCCACATGATTTTATGTATTTTTGAAGTGCCATATAAAACATGGATTCACCTCCAGTACTGTATTTAAAAAGAACACGTGCATATGTTGATCATTGTGTAAAATGTGTATCATTAAAATTAATAATAATAATAAACTGGCTGTGTAGCCTGGGCACAACATGGTACCATAGAGGATTTTGAAAAAATGCATATAAATTTGTTTATATCAAAATTACTATACTGTAGATGGAAAATTGTTATGAGTTATTATGTTATATTATTTATAGATGATCGTTGTTTGAATTGATTGTTTGAATTGATTTTGTTTAAAGAAGGGGCAGTTAAAATTTTTTCTTCTGCTGCCTTTCATTTTATGTATTGTTTGTTTTCCTGTGTGGTTTTGTAAATATTTTTTGTGTGTGTTTTAAATATGAAATGAATAAATAAATAAAATAATAAAAATACAATTTTAAGGAACAATTCAGCTCCAGCGTTATTTGACAAAGTTCAGCAGAGTTATTCAGCCCTCAGCATTTTTGCAGAAAATATGAATTTAAATATTTTTGCTGTCATAATTAGATGGCATTTGCTATGCTGTTTTTTTTTTTTTTTGTTTTTTTTTTTTTAAAGCTGAGACAATATTACACTTTTTTCCCCACTGAGGAACTTTTATTGTCACTTTACATGCAGGATATGCTGCAGAAATGTTATATGTAGAAATAAAAAAAAATAAAAAAATGTTCTGACGCATGCTCAATAATCCAGGTAGAAAAATCTAAAAAAGTCAATTCAGATCCTCTGAACGTAAAAAAAAAAAAAAGAAAAAAAAAAAGGTAAGAATTGTAATGGTAAGACGAAACGTTTCTTCAAAAAAATTTTTTTGAACATCCAGAGGACCTGACAACTATTTTAGATGTAATAAATGTTGATTTGAAGTTTATTTAGTCATTTTCATCAGACAAATACTGATCTAAATTTAGATATCATACATACATACATTTGGTAACATTAGTAATAATTTGGATCCTTTTTTAATATGACTGCAGAAGCTCAAGACTCGAAGTAAATCATTAAAACTTAATCTGTTGTTACGTCTGTGTTAGCAAAATATTTCATGAATCACTGGATGGATTTGAATTAAACCTGCAGAAAATAACCTTTGTGCAAACAGCCGAACATCTTTCATCAGCTTTATTTAAACAAGTGAAATAAGGAAAATAAGTGACTAAACAAATTGGTTTTGGTAAAATGCAGTAAACCTATAGGATGACAACATGTTGACTGACAGCAACAAACTCAGTGCACGGAGGCTGAAGCTTTAAATGAGCTCTTTGGTTTGTCTCTAAACCCAAAATTTATTGCAAATCCATTTTAATCCAGTTAGAGTTATACAATACATATGATAATCCAGAAATGTTACGCAATGCGCTGCATCAAATTCTGTGCATGTATGGAGGCTAAACGTGAACGTTACAGCAGAATCCACAGCAACTCTAATAAATACAAGAAACTGAATGGAAACCAAATACTTCCAACATCAACACAACATTAAATCAAATACAAATGAAATATATACATACCGTATTTTTTGGACTATAACGCACACTTAAAATCCTTTCATTTTCTCAAAAATCAACAGTGAGCCTTATGATCAAATGCGCCTTCTGTATTAATTCTGGTTGTGCTTATTGACCTCGAACCAATTTATGTGGTTATTGTGAATGAGCTGAATAACGTTTGATTCTTTTGTTTCACTTAATGTGTCTTATAGTCCGAAAAATACGATAATACAATATTTTGCGGTATTTTCTTCTTATCACAATGTCCACTGTATCTCAAAAGGTGTCAAAAATGACATTTTTTACAACAAGATAAAGACAAAAAGAAAATCAGTGACAGTAAGTATCAGCAGTATCAACCTGCTCGTCAGAAGAAACAAGGTTTTCACACGGTTCTGTCAAAACCAGACAAATTCTTGTGGCATCTTAAATATGTCTGTAACCACTGTTAGAAAGTGAAGCCGCCACAGTCAAACGCATCAAAATCAGAGTCTGCCACTTCAAAGTCAAAGCTGTTGTAGTGCGGGGAGTCGACCGCAGCGCTCCGGATGTCGCACACCCCCGCGGCCGGGCCGGCGCCGGAGAAGTCTGTGCTGAGTGGCAGGTCAGCTTTGACGTCCAGATTGAAGGAGGAGCACGCTCCGAGGTATCCCACGGCGGAGGAGGCGGCAGCCCCGCCCATCAGCAGGTAAACCCCCTTCATGGCCTGAGCGTTGCTGATGGTGCCGTGGCGCAGACATCCCACTGTCGGCGCACATCGCCTGTAGGTCTTTGTACGCGGGGAATTTCTGCCTGTTGGAACGAGACGTTTTGAAAAAAAAAAAAAAATCAATAAGAGTAAAGCACAACACACGCCCGTCAACAAACTTCCAGCAATCTAAAACAATGGCCTGGACAAAAAAAACCCACCTTTGACCTTGATTTGTGACCTTGAACTTAGAGCTCACCTTTCTCCCTCGGGGAAGCGTTTGCTGTGGGTCCAGGGGAGGAAGACTCGGTGTCGCTGACAGGTGGAGTCGGTGGATCCTTGTCCAGAATTTGCTCGGGCACCAGATCTCGAAGAATGAGGCGTGGCGGGAGCATCTGGTGCCGTTTGCAAGGACTGAGGGGGGAGGAGAGGCTCTGCAAACAAGAGGGGCGCAAAAATAAAAACAAAAAGCTGCAGTGGTGAATGACAGTTTGTTTCTGATTGACCTTAATTAACGCACATTTTAATGTAAACTAAATAGTGCCAGATGTGAAAATAAGAATATGATAAGCGTTTCCTTGTTTTGGTGATTTATTTTATTTTGTAAGAATTCAGTCAATTTGGAGAGTCACACTTCTCACAACTTATAAGAAAATCATTTAAAAAATCTGAAATAATAAAGATTTTCATCAGTGAGGCGATCCAGTTATACTGATCATCTATACCAGAACTGCAGCTCAGTGACGTTAATTTCATTTAAATAAAATGTGATTTTAAATGGTAAACCTTTCGTAATGACAATAACTGCAGGATCCCGGGCCCCTGAGCAGTTGGCTTTCAGAAACTGTGATGACTCTGCAGCATGTGGTAAAAACACGTCATTTAATCATAACTTTTATTCAGATTTTAGACTCCGTGTTAATCACGCTATAATAGTTAATCAATAAAGTAAGCAGGTGTTGCGCTTTATAAAAGGTCCATAATCGCTCATCTTATCGTGATGTGCTGTTGTCTGTTTTCTTATTCAGAAGAAGATTCCAGGAGTACAAAAACAAGCACCTGCTGCAGAAACACATCAGTGTATGGTGTCCAATGCTGAAACAATTATTAATAAATTAAAATGATCGTTGTCAACTATCAGTAATTGAACTACGTGAAGTTGTATTTGAGCAGTTCTTTGTTCAAATGCTACTGATCTCATAAAAAATATATACTGTACAGTATTTGTCTTTTAGCAAATTCATGAACAGATTCAAACCACTTGTTTTTTGTTTTAACCTCTGGCTCCACACTTCATTCTTGTATGTTGCAATCGACGCTCTTCGTTGTTTGAAGCCTGTTGCACACTGTGATTGTTAACGACTGGAACATGCCTGTTTGAGCCCAAGGTTCTCTGCACAATGCAAGATTTATTAATAACTGGACAACTTCTTGCTGTAGGAGAGCTCAGTATGGCATCCTACTGTCCATGAATAAAAACAAATTAGGCTCTTCATGATATTCAGGCTCTAACAAGAAATGAAGGAAGAGGAGGAAAAAAGGACAGCTGTGGCTTTTCAGATCGTTGTTGACCCTGATTGATATTTGTTGTGGGTCGTCTTTGGTTGTGCTGCTGAACCGACTGTCGATGATCCCATCACTCTGAACGACCACAGGATGCTGATTCAAGATCTTTTTTTAATTACATTAATAGCTGTGTGAACCAGCTTAACAAAAAGTACACATGCTCATACCTTTCATCCAGCCTACAATTACCACCTGTGTGTCATAGTGAGAATACATGTGAACATGATACTTTATGTATGCTATGAAATATTTTGTTAGAGAGCTCCCACTTAAAAAAAATACAACCATGCTGATGTTAACATGCAGCACAGAGAGGCCTTGTACACATGGACTAAATCAGATGTGGGCAACATGTGGCCCGAGGGCCAAGAGTGATATTCTTAATTGAAAAGAAAACAAAAATTTAAACAAGTTGATGAAAACCTGCAATTTATCAGCAAAACTTAAGAAAGTGTAAATGAAACATCTTGGACAAATACATCAGAAACATCTGGATTACAATAACAATTTAAAAAAACCCTCTCTTTTAAGTCGTGGTTCCAGAAGTAGACTGAAACTTAAAGACTCCAAAAGGCAAACTCCTTTTTTTTTTTCATAGTTAGGCTAACAAATATATTGTTACAAGAGCCAGTTTGCAAAAAGTACCTTGTGTTCCTAAAGAATATTGGGAGATTTTTTGTTTTTGTTTAAATCAAGTAAGCTAATTATGCTACAACAAGAAAAAGCCTGAAAATAGTCTTCCAGAGTTGACAGTTTATTTATTTATTTATTTTACAGTTTTCTGTGCGGCACTTCAATTGCTTTAAATAACTTTATTTGGATGGCTGAAGAAAAACAGTTGTCCATTCCTGTCCTCAATGATCCAGAGTCTGCTTTTACGTTATTCATTTAATAAGTATTTTCCCTGACAATAAACAAATATTGTTGACTTACCATCTTCACCTTTTTCAGCACATTCAGCCACTGACTAAAATGAGAAAAGAAAACATTGTTATACTTAATTTAAATGACAGAAACATCAGCACATCACTTTATTTTTGTTAATAAATAAAGTTAATAGAAATTGAACGTGTCGTGGAATTTTGTTAATTTAGATCCTGCTTAACAAAACCGATTGCTCTGATAAACTGTGATAACAGGAGGGATGTCCAAATGAAATAATAATAATAATAATAAATAATATAAAAATAAAGAAAAAATAAGAAAAAGGCTGTTTGGAAATATACTAATGCTAATTAACGAGCATGAAAACTTAAACTTCTTAAATATAGTGAAGTCTACCAGGTGAGCTCACCAGGTGAGCTCCTCACCTGCACTCTGGGGGGGTTTCTGCCAGCAGCAGCAGGTATTTATTCTGAGGGAGGATCAGAGCAAAGCAGCACTCCCTGCACGCGCCTGAAGGTAGTTTAGGCAGGTCCAGGATCTCCTTGCCTTCCACGATCGCCTCGCAGCTGCTTTGCAACAGAACCGTCTGTTCAGGTGGGGACAGAGCGTCGTGGCACACAAAGAGGCTGCCCTCAGCGGTCAGACGCAGGAACCTTTTCTTCCACTGCTTGAACAGAAATCCACCTGGATGAGAGGAGAACGTTGATGACACAGATCATGGCAGCAGCGTGAGGAATACACATGTGGATTAAAGAGTGAACACTGAGTCGTTCCAATGTTCCATCATCTCAGCAGATTAGATTAGAGGCAGTCAGATGATGGGAGGATCAGGAGGATGTTGGGTGGGATTGGTACAAACCGTACTACAGACACAGAACCCATCATCAAACACACACAGGTGGAAAAATCTACTTTGAAACAAACCCTTTATAGATAAGATGCTACAACTGATATGATGTCATTTTAATCTAGGGAACGACATTTCCTGTGAAAACACAGTGTGAATGTTTACTGCTGAATATTTCAGCTGAAAAATGCTGAAAAGGTTTCATCTCTGAACTGAAAAGCTAACATTTGCTGAAAGCAGGAAAACAGAAATGAAACGTGTTCGTTTCATTTCGTTTCATGTCACACGCAAACAGATGGATACTGTGCAGAGATGCTGAAAAGAACACTTGGGTTATACATTCACAGAAAACAGAAATACACACATATTTAGCTAATAATAGAACAAAAGCTGAACAGAGCCGGGAAAAAAAAAAAAAATCTGAAATGAGCATAAAATAATGAAACCTGCAAAAAAAAAAAAAAAAAAAGCTGATTAAAAAAAACACACAAATGTTGAAATGAGCAGAAAGAATCTGAAAAGAGCTGAACCAGAACAAAAGCTGAAATAAGCCATAAAGGTTGTAAACAGTTCAAAGGGCCTGAGGATGTGAAGAGCTCTATTCATTTCCAATGAGAAAAACATGATCGACAAAGCTAAATACTTAAAAAAGTAAAAATTGCAAAAAATATGAGAGCAGGAATGTCCTGAATGAGCTGAACATTTTGATTTATGAATTGTTGAAATAGAACAAAAATTAAAGAACGTGTTGCATGCTGAAGACAAACAGAGCTAAATGTCAAGAATGATTTAGAAACATCCAGACTGAGTTTTTTACTCTGGTTAATTAGGTTCAAATCAGAAGCACTGATGCATTTTTATTCTAAATAAGCACAATCACAACTTCCTGTCGTTTAATCCCATTAAAACCCTTAGAAAAAGTCCCAAACTTCCCCAGAGCTAAACATGAAATGTATGTTATTGTTGTTGTTTTTTTTTTTATGTATTTGCTCTCCTGATGCTGCCATTGATCCGACTCACCATACATCCTGAGCACCCCGTGGTGAATCCCGGAGGCGTTCATCCTCACAGACCATGGATGGCGGTCTGAGCGGCTCAGAGAGAAATGTTTGAGGATGTTCACAGAGCACATGAGGTTCAATGTGAGTTTTAATACTCATCCTTAATCCTCAGTCAGCTGGGACGCTCCGGAGCTACCGCTCAACGGCTCGGGAGGAAAAGTAGGTCGAGATGTCACACGCAAACAGATGGATACTGTGCAGAGATGCTGAAAAGAACACTTGGGTTATACATTCACAGAAAACAGAAATACACACATATTCAGCTAATAATAGAACAATTTGACTAATGTATCTGTTCAAAACAAATATTCATTCAACCTTTATTTATACAGTTTAGTTTCATTGAGTCATTAGGGCTCATTTTCAAGAGACATGTTTTAATAAAAAAAATTAAAAAAAAACACGGATTGGGTACACACAACAATAAACAGTCATAAAAAGCATATAAAATGAAAATAAATAAAAGTAGTGATATAAAATGAAACAACAGCAAGCTACATTATGAAACGGGGTAAAATACTAAAAACAGGAACATGTCTGCATTGATTGTTGTATTGAACTTAACAATTGTTTAAAATCCCTTCGAGAGGTCACGGTCGAGAGCTTCAGATCTTTTTGCAAAGTGTTCCAGGTTACAGGAGTGAAGTAAGAGAAGGTCCTTTTGCCAAATTCAATCTGAACTGAGGGTACACTGCAAGTAATTATTTCTTGAGGGTGCATGCTGTAGCTGCACTGACGAAATGACATGTAGGAGGAGATGTATGAAGACAGCAGACCAAGAAGTGATTTAAAGATGAAAATGTACCAGTGAGAGAGTCTGCATGAAGTTAATGATGACCAGTTGACCACTGAGTTTAGAGTGCAGTGATGGGTACAGTAGTTACAGCCAGTTATGAATCTTAGCGCACCATGATAGAAAGTGTCCAACATCTGCAGAGTGCTTGCGGGAGCATTCATACCATACCATACCATTTTATTTATAGAGCCCTTAAAACAGTGACAAGGCCGACCAAAGTGCTGTACAAACAAAGAACAGGCAACACATAGGCATCATACAAAATGAAGTAAAAAAAATAGAATATAGACATAAAATTGTCGCAGACAATAAATATAACGACCAAACACAGATCATGTCCATGTAGATAATGTCACAGTAGTCAATGGCTGAAAGGAACGTTGCAGTTACAAGGCGGTTCCTAGCATTCAGAGTTAGATAGGATCTATTTCTGCAAAAGAAACCCAATTTTAATTTCAATTTCTTTATCAAGTTTTCAATGTGAGGCTTAGGAGATATGTGCATTAACCAAGATACCCAAATATTTGTAAGAATCCACAAAGTCAATAGGGACACCATTTGTAGATAAGATAAGAGGAAGGAAGGCTAGGACCGACTTCCTGTTTGAAAACAACATCTACCATTATGTTGAACACATTGCCTTCGATCTGAGAGATACTTAGAGAACCAATCAATAGTGTGATCTGAGAAACCAATTTGAGCGCTTATGACATAAGATGTTATGATCCACAGTGTCAAAAACTTTAGACAGGTCTAAATAAAGTGTAGCACCCTGATGCATGCTCGATAATCCAGGTAGAAAAAGCTAAAAAAAGTTCACTCTGGTCCTCTGGACATTCAAAAACAAAAAACAAGTGTAGCACAATAATCTTTAGCATCCAGTGCTTCAACAACATCATTAAAAATTTTCAGTGAAGCAGTCGTTGTTCTGTTTTTTTTTCCTGAAACCAGATTGATGGAGAGGTAAGATGTAAAAATAATCCAAATACTTCTTGATTTGAGTTTAACAATTTTTTAAAAACCTTAGCAAGAATACAGTTTAGAGATTTGTCGATAGTTGTTCAGTATACAGTACTGGAGTCTCCTGCGCCTTCAGCAGAAGTAGAACAAAAGCTGTTTTTCAACCGTCTGGAACAGTATTTTGGCTTATGGACATATTAAAGATGTGAGACACCGGTTCTGCTTTGATTTTCTTGTCCTGGTATGAATATACCAGTAGCTTGTTTGTTTACAACAAGTTGAGCTTTGTCCGTCGCAAAAAATAAGCAAAACCATAAATGTAATAAATTATTTTTATTATTTCAAATGCAGATTGAATTGAAATACAAAGACTTTCAATTAAAATATGTTTTAAAACTGTAAAGGTTGCATTTTACAAGACACTTTGGAGTTTGTTCTAATCAGCATCAGTGCTATGGACGTCTTAAATGCAAATAATAATTCACTTGTAAAAAAAAAAAATCCAATTTTAAAAACAAATATTTGTCAAATCTCAACATTTTACGTTTAATTTTACAAAGAATTATTGCAACCTTTGCTGTTTTGTGTCAAATTATAAATATAAAACAAAAACGTGTTGCCACATTACTGCTGTGACACTAATCAATAAAACAAAATATATCAACAAAATAAAATCAATTTAATCACTATTCCAGACTATTATTTTCTCTGATAAAAAAAAATCAAAGCATCAAACAGTATGTGAAGGAGTCTCTGATAAAACTAAACTGCTAAAGAAAAAAGTCAATAAATTATAACGTTAAAAGTTGCTAAAGAAAACTAATAAATCTAAACAAATTGAATAAAGTTTTAAAAAAATAATCCTTCCACAGATAAATGCACTTGTGTGTTGGCATGCAGTTTGTGATACTGATACCTTGTACAATATTTCCACTTAGCATTT
>JARVGV010000350.1:19983093-19993099 GCA_031762435.1 Hypsolebias longignatus | reverse complement strand
CACCATAGCATTAGCATTAGCGTTGTGGGATTTGATCGCCATCATTTCCGGGTTGGCGGTATATTTATTATTAGCTTTGTCTTGTGATTCCACCTCCCCCTCCTTTCGCTGGTGTCTCTCGGGATGCCCACTTTGCAGTTTTTGAATCTCGTATCGGGGCGGAGCTACCATTTCACCGTGGGGTAAGTCCCTCTTTAAGCTTCACAAGGAAAACCTAGTAAGGAAACAGAAAGTTAAATTTGGTTTATTTTTCAGAAATAGATCCTTTTTAAAACTGAATGCTACAAAACACATTGTAACTGCAACTATCCTTCCCTCCACCGACTATGGTGACAGCGTGCACCCTCAGGAAATTATTACATGCAGTGTCCCCTCAGTGTGGACTGAACCAGGCTAAAGGGCCTTCTCCTGCTCCGCTCCGGTTTCCTGGATTATCTTGCAAAAAGATCTGAAGATTTTGACCTTGACCTCTCTAAGTGGCTTTAAACATCTGTTAAGTTCCTGGCAAAGACCAATGCAGACACGTTCCTGTTTTTAGTTTTCTACACCGCTTTACATTCTGTTTTTTTTTTTTTGTTGCTACTTTTCCTTTTGATTTTACTTTTGGTTGCCATTTTAATTTAACTTGTTAAAAAAATGTATGCATCCTTTGTGATCGTCTATTGTTATCATTGTGGTTCACTGTTGTCATCAGTCTTTGTTAAACAAGCCAGGTCTCTCTTGTAAATGAGCCCTCGAGGCTCAGTGGGATTAACCTGTATAAATAAAGGTTGAATGAAAAAGTTGAGTTTTCAATATTTTGAAGTTTACAGTTTTTTTTTTTCCTCTGAAGTTTATGACTGAGATGTTCCCTCACCTACAATGTGCCTGGCTGTGAAGGTGTTGCTTTTGAAATGTGGTTCGATTCACTCCAGTAAGCATCAGGACCATCATGTCAAAGCTTGCCGACATCAGTGTGAAATCATATGTGATATTAAAAATGGTTCAGTTTTTGTCTAATACTTACTGAACATGTTGATTCCTGCTGACTTGATGAACAATAAATACTGTATTGTCCTTTCAGTTTTGACAAGTCAATCAATAACTGTTCATTCATGTGAGACCTAACAGGGAATCTACAGTGTACAAGCTGATACTGCAGTTTTGTGGCTGGTTATGGAATGATAAAATCTCTGAGCAGATATGGCAGTATGGAATAAAATATGGAGTGACAGGGCACTGCCCTGCTCTGTTTTGATGAAGAAGGAATTCAGCAGAAAAGGCAAAACTCTTATCTTACTGGTCAATTTATGATGCATCTTACTTTCCGTCTTTTCTGTCAAAGTTTCAAACAGACATTTTGACGGGAAATTACGGTAATTTTGGTGAAACCTCGTTCGCAACATTTGGCATGTGATTTGCAAGATGTTATGAGATGCAATTCATGCTCAGAGTATGTGATGAAGATGATTTCAGCTACTACTACACCAAATTTGAGCACAATAGCAATTAAAATTATGTGATATCTAACCATTTTTGTGTTGCATAAAATCAGTTAGCTGGGGTAGCCTAGAATAAGATTGTTTTCAAAATCTAATCAGTTGATCATCGAGGTTCATGCTCATAATTCCACCTAAAAAAATCCAACAAAGTTAAGTCAGGTTCTCTGGATGGTTTATTTGTGTTGAAACATTTCATCTTTCATCCAAAAGACTTTGTCAGTCTGAGTCCATCTTTTCAATATATTTATATAGGTGTTTTAAACCCTTCCCACACTTGAAATATTCTGAACAAAGTTTTTGAACACTAAACGCTCTAAAAGACATAGAATGTCATGATTTCAGCTGCCTGCCTTCACCGCTCTCAGCCACCTGCAATAGCTCTTGGCCACGCCCACTCCTCCGCTCCGCATGGAGAACAACTGATCAGCTGCAGGAGGAAACTTATCCTGCAGCTCTGGGCTGCACACAGGTGCAGCAGATGCTAAATCATTTAAAAACAATTAATTGTAAATAAAGATTCCACGCTGATAATGTGGCTCATCCTTCAATCTGCCATTTGTGTCATGTCCAATCTTATTTTGAAAAACTGCGATAGATAAATGAACCACGAAGTAGTGAGGGTCTACTGTAAATCAATTATTACATAATTTTGTGCAGTAACAAAATACATAATTTACAGTACATCAACACATTTATTTTGTGGAAAACAAACATTGGATTTCTCCCTGTTCTCTCTCTGTTAGTTTACCAAATAAATGTTTACAACTTGTCAATGTTCACAATTAAACACACCTGTTATAAATCACAATGTCCCAATCGGCCACCCATTAGTAATTTTGAGCTCCAATCTTTCAGGTAAATGATCATTGAATTTATCACGTGTCGCAAAATCTTATGCAGATTTACACAACGCTACTGAACTGTCATGGTGACACCATCCTGACCTGAAATCAGAATATAATAATAATAATAATTTCCACCTGATTATTGCCTGGAATGGAGCCTGTTAATTATCAAATATCACAGAATCAGGTCTTTTGTTCAGAAAATGCGAGTGTTGTTGAGACTTAATTACCATTGATTAGAGCCCTTGTGATTTGAATCTGTCCCTTTTCCAGATTAGTAGCCATTGATCTGTGACAGCAATTTCACGCTCGCGATCAACCCATCTTCCTGGTCAATATGTGTGGCCTCTGCCAGGCTCTTTGTGACCTCCTCATTTATCAAAGTGCCACCTGCAGTGGCACTTACTCTCGCTCTCTCGCCTTGGATTGGAAGAATAAGACCATCGTATGCAACTTTCTCCATGGATTCGCAATGACCTGATATTTTACACAGAAATGTTCACAGCAGCTTTATCTTCATGACTTCCTACTTTGCATTGGAAATAAAAATAATACTACTAATAATAATAAAAATTAAAAAAAACATGCTGAAAACATGTAAATAAAGCTGTTTCTTAAAATATTTTCTGGCAAATTTGAACAGATTACTAACAGACTGAGGGTTTTATGTTTGTATTTAAACATTTTTTTAACACTGCACTGGAAAAAAAATAGTTGAAAAACACCTCTCACTCATTGTAATGAATCTGTGAACTTCAATTTTTCATCAAATTAATATAGCAGAATCTGTTTTGTGCTTGTAGTAAAACTGCATATTTATTGGAAGTTTTTTTATCAGCCGGAAAAGGATGTGCACAACCTCCCCATGCTGAACATACAAAAGTACTACAGGTTAGGGCTAACTTATGTAGAATTTATTGTGTTATGTTTTACAATTTTGGCAAGTTTTATAATACAGGCATTCCAGTGTTCCAATATTACTAACCACCTCTTGCAGCTCTTGAGTGGCAGAGAGGAGCCCAATTACCACAGCTGCTCATCATCCCACTGATGACCTTCTCATGGTATATAATATTGAAGACAGCCAGAATATGATGCTAAACTTAGAAATTAGTCCATCTGTACTACTACTAACATACCTCCCTGGATTCTTCCAGGAAGGGACAGGAAAAAGACTAAATTAGTGCAGTACCATATAAAAAACATTATAATTATGTACAGATTTACACAGACAGATCAAAGACACCAACAGAGAAAGTAGGAGTGACATAAATAATACAATAATTCTTGACAACCAGAAGCAATATCTTAACATGTGATTCTCTACCTGCCATTGTGTATCTGTTCCTCCTTCCTGTTCCTCTTAAACCCAGCCAATCAAAGGAGATGGCCACTTGTCCTGAGCCTGGTTCTGTTAAAGGTTTCTTCCTCATGAGGGAGTTTTTCCTTTCCACTGTCGCCTTCATGCTCGCTCAAGATGAGAGTTCTGTGATGGAGTTAAATTCAAAGCAGACTGCTCCTCAAATAATGTTAACTTACTATTTTTATATATGAATGTTTTTGTTCGGTGTCCTGAGATGACTTCTGTTGTGACTTGGCGTTATATGAATAAACAGAACTGAACTGAATTTAATTTAATGCAGCCATACATAAAAATGGAAGTCATCACTGGCTCCCTGTCAAGTCCAGAATTGAATCCAAAATCTTACTTCTAACCTAAAAAGCTCTCAAAAACCTAGCTCCATCTTATATTCAAGATCTTATTGTTCCATATTTCCTAACAGAGCACTTCGCTCTCAGACTGCAGGTTTACTCGCAGTCCCTAGAGTTTCCAAAAGGGGCAGATCTAATAAGATTTTTTTTCTTCATCTGCTGCTTTTCATTTTATATATTATTTTTTTCTTATTATATGTATGTTAATTGTTTTGTATTTTATTATAAAATGAATGAATAAATAAATAAAAATAAATAATTAAAATAAAATAAAAAACCCAGAATGGGAGGAAGATCTTTCAGTCATCAGACTCCTCTCTTGTGGAACCAACTTCCAGTTTCTGTCCATGAGGCTGACACATTGTTCAGTTTTAAGACTTTCCTTTTTGATAAATCCTATAGTTAGGGTTGGCTTGACGCTGCTATAGGATTAGACTACTGGAGGACAAATTGTTCACATTTCCTTAAATGAATTGTTAAAATTGAATAGTTTTCATTTGATACTATTTCCATCTTAATGTGATTCTTGACCTGCCATTGTGTATCTCTTCCTCTTAAATAAACTGAATTTAATTTAAACTGAATTGAATGTTGCTTATTTTTCAAGTTGTTCAGCTCAAAAGACAGACAGACATGTATAGCGGCATCCATCTTGGATTTTAACTTCAACCCAATTTTTATAAGGACCTTTTTTTTGTAGATTCAGACACACACCAAACGGAAGTTGACACATTGCTTATTTTTCCAGTTTCCCAACTCACAGGGTTAGCATATATACATACAGTATATGGTGGAAGCCATCTTGAATGGCAACCATTTTCAAAAGACATCTTTCATATGCATTTATGCAGCTGTACACCAATATGGACTTTACTTATTTTTCACGTTATTGCGATCGCAACACAGACAATGGAGGGTATTTTCAGTTCAACCTCTTCACTCTTCGATAGGGACAACAACAGAGTTGAATGGATTTAAACACAATGTTCACCTTTGAATCACCACCACCCAACACATTAACCATGACCTCCATGACAGTCTCATGCATGCCCAAAGCTCGCATCAAGTTGGGGTGCTGATAAAACACTCTGTTACTCATGATGTTCCTAAAAGGGACAAACATTACAATTAAAGTCTGTCGCAAAGAATGAACTTCAAGGTAAAAATATATATGAATTAAAACGTGTATCCACAAACCCGATGCTTTGAATTATAAGCCTCTCTTCTTCTGGGCCCATCTGCACAATAAGCAGTGAGCGGATCTGACCCAAGCACTCCAGCAGGTCCATGGTGTCCTGGATTGACACTTCGTTGATGGTGTAAGCCTTGGGCAGTGCCCGCATGAGCTCGCCAAGCCCGTCGTACTGTCTGTGAAGCAGGCTGAACATCATACGCACCAGCTCAGGGTTCTGAATGAATGACTCCTGGGCCCAGTGGATCATAGTGTGGGAAATCAACTCCTGCAATGTACCTGGTTAAAATAAATAAATAAAAACAGGAAGAAATTTTATGGAGAAAACAGAAAAATATAAGTTGTTTAATGTGTGGGAGTTCCAGTCACTTCATTACTGATGTCAGTAGACGGCGATAGATGACCACACCTGAGACCAATCCCCTTGATGAGACACGCCCAGCATATAAAAGGCAGTCGATGACTTCTCTTGAACGCTGGAGCATTACCTTGCCAATGGTTCGTGCTTCTTGCCATTCATACAAGTATTTCTAACCACCTACATTTACTTAACTGTACCTTTTGCCGTTTCAGTGAAGAGAGCTACCAGTTCTTGGACTCCTCGTGTAATTCTGGAAACCTCCTCGTGACCTCCTCAGCCGTCGTCCTTGCCCTCCAACCACTCACCCACCAGTGACTGCTTCCCACGTTGGATTACCATTGCTCTCAGGGTTATTGGAACCAGTGATCATTCAAACATCATTAAGAACCAGAGGACAATATAATCCATATATTCCCATTGAAGTTCAGTGCTGACCCTTCTCCTTGCTCCCCAGGGTTCCTGATAACTTCCTGTGATTTATTCACTGTAAATAAAAGCACTGAACTTGTCTTCTTGTGTTGTGTTGATCATATACGGCCCTTTCACTCTGGGTATTTAGTCCTTGTGACATAATGCAGTAGTGATTTTGAAGAACAAAGAAACTTACAAATGTTTGCTTCAATAAAACAAATATAACTTATTCTGCACTGATTAAAAAAACAGTATTCGTCATAGTGACTACATTTTTTTACTCTTGTTGACCTAACAGTACAGTATTTGTTCCACATGGTGTTCATGCAAGTGATGAAAAGCTCACTTGGTTTTTTATCTTCCTGTGGCTCTGGCTCTACGTCGACCTTCTTCTCCCGAAACTTTTTCACCTTTTCCAGCAACCGACGCAAACGTCCGCGGACAGAATTATCCACCTCCTCCGTTTGTTCTTCTTCTTCAATATGAACACCTGAAAAAAGGATTTAAATAAAGTACTGAAACACAATGTACCATTCCCAGTGTGTTTCTGCTTTCTGTTAATGGAGATTATGTAGATTAAAAACTGACCACAATGAGCCAGAAGAGTGTTATGAAAAGCCAGCAAGGACTCGCGGACATCATCCGGGACTGGGCACTCCTCATCATCAGGGCAGTTTTTGAAGTTCATGAGCATGTTTACCTACAAAACAATGTTGTAACCAAATTTTAAAAATATTGCAGTACACTAATGATCTAAAAAAACAGATTGATAACATCCTAAGCAGTACTCTGATGTCCCCTGCCACTGGGGGATTTGAATCCTGAACGCTTGTAAGTTTGGAGATGAGTGTTTTTCTGGACTGGAATTCAACAGAGAATAAAGTAAACCTTAATGATACTGAAGCAAGTGAAGTGAAGTGGGTAGAAGTTACACTGTGTAGCAGAACAGAGGAAGATTTTTTTTTATTTTTCGAGGAGGTGCAGAGTGGCGGCTCCTCGCGAGTAGAGGGAGCAATTTTATCTACCACCAGGTGCAATGGTGGCTCAGTTGGTAGAGCTGTTGCCTCTCAGCGAGAAGGTCACCAGATCAAATCCCAGCCAGGGGCCCTTCTGGGTCGAGTTTGCAGGTTCTCTCCATGCATGCATGGATTTTCTCTGTGTACTCCAGTTTCCTCCCACAGACTTTCAAGAGTGACTTTTCTTACACCTAGATGTATCAACACACCAAAAGGGGAATCAGTCCCTCACCTATTTTTCAAGTTACCATGCTCACAAGATGGACGAACAGAAGGTATTTCCTCTTCTCTTCTTCGTCCAGCAGCGTGGGACAACAAAAAGAATCCCATTCTGAACAAGGCACACTTAAAAAGTTCCGAATTCATTCTATTGTCTAGTATATGTTCTGTTGATACTAAACTATGAAAGAAGTCCTGTAAGTTCTGTGAATAAAGTTTCTCTAATTCAGATAAAGAAACTTGCCCATATCTGTATTGTCTCGTGTATTTGTGTGAGTTACCTGCTCCTGTGGTGGGGAACGAAACTCCCGGGTCTTGCGGGCAGTCTCAGCAGCCGACATGGTGAAGGCCATCATGAGGTCGTTATAGCGCTGCCTCTGGTTGGACTGGATCTGGGTGACAAACTTGTCTGAAAAAGCAGTGATAGTCTCCACTCTGTGTCGTAGCTCGCAGTCACAGAAGTACTGCAGCAGGGTGCACATCTATTCAACCAAAGCAAAGGGAATCACTTATATTTTCCATCAGACACCAAGCATTTAACTAGAAAATAAGTCTTGTAGTACCTGTAGTTTTACAGATTCTGGTAGTTTCATTTGAAAAAGTCCTTGCTCTAGATGTTCCTCTTTAGCTTCAGTGTCGGGCTTTGTTTCTTTCTCTGTTTCCTCAGCTCCTTTCTCACTGTTAAACTCCAAATCCTCCACAGATTCCTCATGTGCCAAGCCTGATTCTCTCCCTTCTAATTCTTCCTCTTCTTCTAGATATTCCTCCTCGTCCTCATCAAAACTATACTCTTCAAATCCTTCTTCTTGCTCAGAAGCATCCACCTCTTCCTCTTTGGCAGCTGCTGGTTTTGCCGGTTCTTTCTCTCCGTTCACCTTCTCTTCAGCAGGCTCCTCTGATTTTGAAGTACGAAACACAGTGGGCTCAATCATTTTCAGGATATGCGTAACATCTTCGTCATCAAAAACACCCATTATGAGGAGGGTACTGATAAGTTTCAGGATGGGAACAAAGTGAAACTCGACACTGCCTCCTACGGGATCTCTCATGGCTTGGCTTCCATCTTGAACAGCTTCGATCAGCATGTTCAGGGCCTTGGTCTTTAACACCTGGAAACACAAACAAATTAGTGAATTGCATGAGCTAAAGCGTGACCTCGACTGCTAAAAAGACATATCTCACCTGTAAGGGGATGACCGGACTCAGTGTGTAAATATCTGGATCTGTTCCCACAAATCCAACGGAAGAAAAATGTAGTTTTGGACGGAGGCATGTGGTGAGCCCGACCCCTGGCAGAGCATGAGACTTGGCAGTGTACAGGGTGATGCTGCGTGTTTCATTTGTCATGGGAACTATGAACTCCTTGTTGGTTCCCAGACGGTTTCGTTTGGCAGACTCTAGGTGCATGCTGATGAGCAGGTCATAAAAACCGCTCCTCATTGGTCCAGGGAGGTAGGTGCTCTCTATAGCGTAGAAAAGCTGAGATTCATCCACGTGGCTGCACAAGGCGTGGGCCACACGGTTGTTACCCAGAGCGCACACTGAGCCGTACAGCTTCAGCGTGTGATAGTGGAACTTCAGCAGGTCCATTCGCTCAGACAGTTCCAGGATGTCGATGCATCTACACAAAACAATAGGCTCAATTTTCCTGAACAAGCCTGTATCATAACACTAGAGTAAAAGTGTCTGACCTGTTCTCTTCTGGGATGTGAAGGGCCATCATTGTGAGTGGCTCCATACACTGCACCATCCAGCCCAGCCGCTCACTTATACGCCCCGTCTCTGGAGCCGAGAAGTTGTTGGGCATCCTACTCCAGATGACTGGAGTCAACATCTGGACATCCAGCCTCGGAGGGCACTGGGGAACGGTGTTTTTACGTTCGCTTCGGAACATGGCAGCTGATAAAGGCATGATGTTCTAGCAGGACAAGGAGAACAAATAATGAAGAAAAACTAGCAAAAATAAATCAAATACTGTGCAGATTTTAAAGCTTTAGTCGTAGATTAGTTTACTGTGGCTAACCTTGAGCTTGCCCAGTTCAAACTGAATCACATTCTGATTGGAAGGCAGAACAAAGACGGCCGGGAAGAGCTTCGTGTTCGGCTCCACCTGAGAGAAGATCTGGCAGTCAATAACCAGAACTTCATGTGTACTATTATCCATATCAGACTGATGCATATCTAACCTGGTAAAACGTGTTTATCTCTTTCCCATTAGCAGTGAATGTCATGAGCCCTGTGTCCAAATCAACAAGACAGCCAATCACAAAGTCCTCCTGACTGACCCGGGTTTGTTGGGAGCCGCCAAACTCCCCTCCCCAAACCATGTAGCAGTTACTGCGCTTTATGCTGAAGAAGACAGGGAAATAAACACAGCAACTTCTGCAGCATCGCTCTCAAGTGAAAACATTTATTTTAACTTAAGTGACATACCTGTCGTGAATGTTGCCTTTATCGTCACCTACAGTGACCGTTACGGTTCTCACTTTGCTGAGGTCATAATGAAGGTCGTACTGGTGATAGTCTGGTGTGACCCAGCCCACCCACACGCCCGCTGGCTCCTGTCCTGCGAATATCCGCACTGAGTAATAGTACTGGGGTAGAAAGGAGGAAAGATGGAAATATACACATTAGTGTGCAGTAGTTTTGAGTAAAATCCCAACAGACAGTGAGGAAAAATACTGCATATATGATAGGTAGGTAGGTAGGTAGGTAGGTAGGTAGGTAGGTAGGTAGGTAGGTAGGTAGGTAGGTAGGTAGGTAGGTAG
>JARVGV010000350.1:19968818-19979206 GCA_031762435.1 Hypsolebias longignatus | reverse complement strand
GGCCGATTCATCGATTAATCGATAAAATATCGGCCGATTCTTCGATTGTTGAATTAATCGTTAGTTGCAGCCCTAAATCAGTATGCTAATCTGATGTCCCCAGTAACAATCAGTATGCTAATCTGATGTCCCCAGTGGCTAAAGGATTTGAATAGTGAATGGTTGTAATTTTTCAGATTATTTTTTTTCTGGACTGGAATTGAACAGAGACTACAAGTAAATCTTAATGATTTTTGTTGCAAGACGTTCAGGTGTGTAGGAATTAACACTGTGGTGAAGAGAGTGTGTTTTTGTTTCTTGATTGAGGCGATGCAGAATGACAGATCCTGAAGAGTGAAGGGAGCAATTTTATCCACCACCAGGTGCAATGGAGGAACCAAGGGGTGGCAAGTGGTGGCCTTGGCCACCATATATTAGTTTTTGGCCACATATAGTGGCTGCCATCTTGGAGTATGACGTGGCAATCCAATTTTTAAAAGAAACCTTTCTTATGCCTACATGCAGTCACATACCAGAATTGAAGTTGGTATATTACTTTTTTTAAATTTATTTTATTTTTTATCAGTTATTGTGTTCAGGGAACAAAAAGGCACTTCAAAGAGAAAACTGTAACAAGTGAAGCTAAGTACCTCAATATGAGGATGATCCGTGGGCACCATGTTGAACTGAGGAAGGCTTTTACTGAACCACATGGTGATGTCTCTCTTCATGTTGATAGCAAACGGCTCAAATCCCTCCTGCAGGCCGCAGATGGTAAAGTAACGCAGACTGCTGACATTCTGACCCAGGTTGATTCTGCCAACCTGTGACAGACCCAGACTGCACACAGGTATGAAGCCTAGGAAAGTTTGAACTATGCATGAACACAACTGCATATCAAAAACTCAAATCTGGAAAAAAATGCTCTAACTTAGAACACCACCTACCCTCTCCTATCTCGATGTCCTTGAAAGCCATTTCTGAGCCGGAGTCACTGATCAACATTTCTCCGTTGAGCGTGAACATGATGTTCATTTCTGTGAGGTCAATCATGCAACCCACCACGTCACCAGACTGCCACTGACGGCCAAACGGCTCAGTTCCCACATGCCAACGTTGGGCCTTCAAAACACAATTTTCTTTTTTAGTTGAACATTACTGAGACTTTCGTTTATTCCCAAATAGTTGTCTCTCACCTTGAAACCGTTGAAGACATATCCCAGCTCATCAGCGCCGAGCTCAGTGTCTGCACGAACATTGGGCCTGGCCCATCCCACTCTCATCTCTCCCACCGTCACGGCCTCAAACTCAAAGTACCACTTTCCCTGAGTAACAGCATAAGACTTCTCCGCTCTGAACACACGGATTTTATTTTCCCGAGAGTTGCCAGTTCCATGCCCACCTGCAAAAAAACAAACAACAAAAAAAAACTGTGAACATGTAAAAAGACGGGGTGGGGTTAGGCTTCTTTTAAATAAATTTAAAAAAAAAAACGCTTTAAAAACGTACTACTCTCTTGGTCAGGTGGTTCTATGTTGTAACCATATCCGATGAGAGTGCGAACTGCTGCACAAACCGTATCTCTGTTGGTCTTTTTAGTTTTTTCATCCAACAGATTGTAAGGAACCAATCGGGGATTGCGCTTGTTTAATATATCCTGTACAAATAAATTACACCAAACACACAAAAAACACATAAGTAGCCTGCACCCAAGAAAATATCTTCATATTACGATCAGTTGTGGCATCACAGCACTAAACACGAAGAAAAGTGGTACCTGCACAATACTGTATGTCCAGCCCTGGCGAACCCGGTCTCTTGCCCACACATTGTGCCCATTTTCTGCCAGTCTCTCCACTAGAGTGTTCTGATTGGGAGTCAGCTTGACATGATTGAGGTCCAAAGGTGCTGGCTTGTATCCATTAGTCTGCATGTAACTAGTAGATACATTCTGCTATTTAAAAGTCATTACAGTGTATGACAAAGAACAAGAGTATATACACCCATCAATACACTATTATACAGAAACCTCTATCAGTGGACCAGTTATCTCCAAGCAATATGAAAACTGATCATTACTCCACAATGATTAAAAAAAAAAAAAAAAAAAAAAAAACAATTGCAAGCTGTTGTTTTTGTTTAACTTTACAAAGACAAAGAAAATCTACTGAATCACTCAAACTGGAAAATACAAGGCAATAAATGTTGTTCATGACATTTCATTCAGTGATAGGTCTCAGCTGTTTAGAGTTCAGTAAAATAAATTTGAAGGGTACAAAACTTATGGTTTGAAATGCAAAAACATTTTGACCATGACCTTGGAGTGAGGTCGATGAAGAGAGTTTGAGACTCCATCTAATGATGACGCATATATGTCTTGAGTTTTGTTCAATTATCTTGGATCAGAAGATGTGGCCTGGAAGAGCAAAGACCTTGTTTGACATTTGACCTTGCTTTGTGACCTTGACATTGACGCTGTGGTGATGAAAAGTCTAAGCAACATTCCATCTAGTGATGATGCATCTGTGTATGAAGCTAAGTTAAATCACCTTGAGCAGATCTGAAGTTATAGGCGGGAAAAGCAAAGATCTTGTTATATTTGTGACCTTGACCTTGGAGCTGGGATGACGACACATGTGACACTTCATCTAGTGATGGTGCATCTGTGTATGAACTTTCATTAAATTATCTTCAATAAAAGTTATGGGTGAGACAAGGGAAAGTTTAAGGACTTGTGTAAAATCAGGCTCACAAAGTGAGTGAAAATGTTGCAGCTCACGTTTTGGGGAGTTTGTTCCTTTTCAGATTTTCCTCTGCTTTCTCATCTCCCATTCCAACATGACAGCCAAGAGCCAGCAGAGTCCTTTGAATGAGACGCAAACATTAGATTAAAAACAAATTCTGCAAACGTAAAGCTGACGATCGAGTGAAGACCGACGTACTTCAGCGTCTCTCCTGACATCGCCAAGTTGTAGTTCTTCTCAGGCTCGGGCAAACTCTGGAAATCCACTAGGCAGGGGTGCATCTTCTTGTTGTCATCACGAAACTTTTACAAAACAAAGCGCAAACATTTTGTTACACACACTGTTAGTGCACACGCCTAAATACATATATTTTTTAACGCAGAAGCTAAAAGCACCCACTGCTCCGTATGTCCACCCTTGTTCAATGCGGTTAACGGCCCACAACTCGTGACTGTTTTCTGCAAGTTTCTCTCGAATTCGCTCCAAATGAGGAGGAAGAACAATCTGAAAGAGTGAATAAAATCAAAAAGAGTTGTTTTAAACAACTTTATGTGTTGCTAGAGTTCTGGCTTCTTCAAAGCAGCTGGGACAGAAGTTTACCTGTATGGTGTCCACAGGGCACGGAGTAAATGCTGTATGTGAAAGGGACTGGGTTGGACCCAGCAGATTGCGGACCTCGTTAAGATCGTGTTTATACTCTTTGATGAACTCAATCCTTAGGCGGTCCCTGGGCAGCACTGCTTCGTAGCATGGAGCATAACCAGGAGGAGGAAGAAACTTGAAATCACCGTGACGGCCTCCAAGAAGAAATCTCAGCCTTGAATTTACAACAGAAAGTCCAATTTGTTAGATTTATTCAAGCTTAAGTCATAGCTTGGTAAAAAAAAAAAATAATAATAATATTCAAAGGAATGGCTCAGATCTTTTGAAGGGAGGTTCTGTGGAAAGGTCAGGAACATGTAATATCCTTCCTATAATAGCCACTCAGTTTGCATCTGACCAGGTTGATGAGATGAACAGCAGGTACAAGCAGGACTAGATCAAAGCTGCCATTTTAAAACAACTCCAGTCTTCTAAATGTTCAGGCAGATGCTGCTTTATAAACCTTTGCATTGCTGTCAGCTTCACACTGCATGAATATTCCTGCAGAAATATTGTGATGGTCCAGCTGGTAATGCACCAGGCTGCACCAAAGTGCTAAAGCTACCTGCACAAAACCAACAATTTTAATGTTAAAAAACAATGTCCCCATCACCAAGGGATTTGAATGTTTGTAATTTTTTTAGAAGTTTTTTCTGGACTGGACTCGAAGAGGGAATACAGGTAAACCTGAATATATTTGGCACAAGCTATTCAAGTGGATAGAAGTTACTACGGTGGCCCTGAAGTTTAAACCAGAACTACAAATAAAAAAACACAACATTTGGAGAAAAAAAAAGAAAAATAAATTACATTTAAAGAAACACAATGACATTAAGCGAAACGGGAAGAGGTGAGAAAGGTGGGAGGTTCAAATGCCCTGTTGTCCAGTCAGCGATGTCTCATGCTTCCCCACTGGTCACACCTCTAATGGTTTCGCTTAATGTAATTGTGTTTTTTCAAATGTAATTATGTTTCAAATTGCATAGAAGCTCTACAGAGTGGTGAAGGCTGCACAGAAGACTGTCGGAGTCAGCCTCCCCACCATCACAGATATCTACCCCTCCAGATGCAGGAAGAGAGCCACCTGCATCATGAAGAACCCCACTCACCCAGCACACACACTTTTTAGCTGTCCCCACCCCCCCACCCCCCTTATTTATACACATAATCTTATTGAGACATGAGGTGTCAATCACAAGAAACCCATTTTAATCCACTTTGGTCCAAACCTCACTCAGATTAGCCTGATCAAAAATAGTCAGCAAAATATCTTCAGCATGTAAGCCAATAATTGTTCAGACCGTTTCCACAGAAGCCTGATTTCAAATCTGTTGTTTTAAGGTCCTACTTCACGCCCGCAGAGAAGCTGACTACTGGAAAGAAGAGGCCGTCCAGGTTGAAGTTCTCAAACATCCCTTGGACCGGATGTCCGTTGATGCGGAAGGAGATGCTGGGCACACTTAAATCCAAACAGCAGCTGATCACATCCTCTGCTGCCAGCAGGTGTTGATTGGAGGAGGCAACATGGCGCTGGACACGTCCTGTTAAAAAGAAGCATATTTTCTGTACAAAGTAAATCTCTAATGATGATAAATCGAATTCATGGAAAAGATGAATTCATTAAATACTTTTTTACCTGACCAGAGGAAAAGGCCATCAAAGCCATAGGAGTAGAGGTCATCACCAACACCGTTCCCCCCCCAGCCCTCCCCACCCCCAGGGTACGGGCTATAGCCCTCCGTCAGAGCCCAACCCACACGAAGGTGATACGGCTGAGCGGTAAGAAACGGCTCCACGTGGTCAACCATCACCTCAAAATACCACTTCTTGTACTGAGTGGACCCTTCACAGGTTCCGAGGAAAATGTTGGGTCTCATGCTGACGAGGGGTTACAAAAATAAAAGCCCGACTTAGAGAAGCTGTTTGAATTAGAAAACGTCAGCAGTTTCAAACACACCGACTCACCTGGTGACATAGTTGATAATGTTGGTTTGAAGCAGGAGGTCACGACCAGGAAGTAGATTCTCTGTGATGAGGTTCTGATTGGACCTCACAGCCACCCCGTTACACACACACAGAGAGCAGAGTACATCCAAAACCTGACAGGAAGTGATCAGGACACCTCCATGAGGACTGTAATTATTTTTCTCTTGTCAGTGGTTAAGATAACAATATTGCACATTATTCACCTTGTGGTTGCGTCCATGCTTATCCAGAAGAGAAATGATCGATTTGATGTGATTCTCCTGGATGATGTTCAACACCTCTGGACTCTCAATCAGAACACAATACAGAACCTCCAGAATTCCTATCAGACAAATGACAGCATACAATATAAATATTTATGCTTTGATGATACATAAATAAACAATAGTTGAATAAAAGTTATTTAGACACGAGCATCACATACGGCACATTCGCCAAACTATTATACAGCAATCCATAGCAAAATGGCCCAGACAAGCAAAGATCTTATTTTTAGTTTGACCTTGATGTGTGAGCTTGACCGTAGAGATGAAAAGTGTACGAGACACTCAGTCCAGTGATGATGCATAAGTGTGAGGATATTTATCATTTGCTTTATTTATCATTTGGTTTATTTATCATTTGGCTTTAGTATTTCTTGACTTTTCTTTGGCAGCTCCTCAGTGTTCCTCTGTGCTTCCAGCTCTCCTGGTTCTGCTCCGGTGCCGTCCACGCTCACCTGTTCCAGTTCTCCCTGCTAAGTGTTCATGATTTTGTTCATTAGTTTTGTCATAAAAGTTCCTACGTTTGGTTTTTGTTCGTTAGTTCGGCATTATACAGCTCGTGTGTCTGTGCTGGCTCCGTTCTCGTGTTGGTTCTCCACAAGATTTTGTAATTTGTTCTGGCTGACACGTCAGCGTGTTTGTTTGGTTTTGGAGATTAAACTCTGTTTACCTTATTATGATTCAAATCCAGGCATCTGTCTGATTTTGGGTCTCAACAAACCACAAACCATGACACGTACGTGTATGAAGTTTTGTTAAGTTATCTTGAGCAGTTCTAACAGGCGTGTAAAAACAACAAGGATGTATCACAATCCTAGATCATTGTATTTTATCTCTGTTTAGGTTTCCTGTAATAGTCATTCAACATTTATCATGCCAGAGCCTGGCAGTGGAATAAATGTTTGCTTTTGGACAAAAAAATAAACCAAACTGTGCTGCCAGTCCTACCTGACGATGCCTCCAGTCGGTCCAGTTTACTGACCAGCCAGTCGAGGTTGTCACAGAACAGGGCGCAGTTAACACGATTTCCTCTGATCAGTGAGGCTTCACGCAGACAGAGAAGCAGGAAAAACGAGTGATGCAGCAGACTCAAAATCAAGAGCGCGTTCCACAACGAGGCTGAAAGCACAAAACTCACAAACCTAACAATTCGTACAGCAGATTTACGATCTCTTTCCACGACTCTGCAGCTTCTTCCCCCGCAAACTCTGAAAAGTGGGCAGCAGTGTTATACACATTGAGCCTGTCGATGCAGTCCAGAACTAGAGTGATCATTCCCTAGAACGGAACAAAGATTTAACAATTAAATACTACACACACAACAGTGAGATTCAAAATTCAGCTCTTTTCACACAGTAAAGTCTCAGAATGCCAACCAACCTCCTCCTGGAACAAGTTCTGTCTGTTCTTGAGAGAGCGAAGCTTAAACTGTTTGTCCTCGTGCTCTAGTTCCTCCTCAGGAGGTCTGAAGTAAAAAATCAGATCCTGCAGTGAGAGCACCACTGTGTCCATCGGCAGAGATGGAGGATTGGTGGATTTGTTTTTCCCACTTAATGCATCTAGACCTCTGGAGGCATGAAAAGAACAGTGAAGACAAACAAAATTAACTGTACACGGGAAAAGTCTATTATCTGAGATTTAGTGAGAGTAAAACAGAAGATCTACTTGATGAATTGATTGAAGAGGCCTGTTGTGCTGTAAATCATCCTGGCTGCCTGAGACTCTTCAGTTTGAGAGCGAGCGACAGTGAGTGCGTCGTCCATGTGACCTTCTTTATGGAGTATGGCCTAAAAAAAAAAGAAGTTGTTCTTAAAACATCAACGTATATCCTACACTGGTACAAAACATAAGAGCAGATGTTTTATCAGAAGTATTGACTGCTGGCCTTGCTTGAGCAACACATAGCTTACAGCTGCATTTACTGTCAGGAGAGTGCTGCTATCGCTGTGAAAACAATAAAAGTGTGAAGCGTGTGACACCAGGTCAGCAGCACGGCATCAGTCAAGCTGTGTGCCAATGGTTAGAACCATTTATATTGAATTAGTTACATGTCAGTTTAGAGAAAAAAGTTAAATAGAAGTAACTTCGGTAAGAGGTAAAATCGGAGGCAATGTGTTCAACATAATGGTACTTCTTCCAGTTATTTGTCAATTAACTATGGTGTACCACAAGGCTCAGTCTTAGGACCCACCCTCTTCTAAATCTACAGGTAGGTCAGATCATCCCTGATGCATCCTGTGTCATCTGCATCCCTGATTTCTCAACAAACAAAAAAAGCATCAGAACAACTAGCTGTTACAATCTTCGATCAGTGAGACAGGCGAGTTTACGCATTTGGTTCAGATTCCAGAGATCAACAGTCACACTGTAGATGTCTAGGATTCATTAAGATGTATATTTGTAAAATATATATAATAATAATAATAATAATTCTACATTATGAGTTACTTTCATGACAGTCTGTTGACCCAAAATGGATTTTTGAAGCCTTGAAATCAAGATCTGACCAGGTCAGAGAAGAAATTTGCATCTGTTTTATTCCAAAATTGGGAATCTTTGTCAATGTGACCTTCCTTTCCTTTCTTCAGCTGTAATTCCATATACTGTACCTTCCTCTTCAGAGGGCCTAGACGAGCAGATTTGGCATCAACAGCTGCATATGTGAGCCAGAGACCAGCAGAAACATGCTGCACGAAGCACATGGACTCTCCATACTTTATCTCAGGTGTACCCATGCCCTCCACGTCTCGCTTCTGGGTCACTTCAATTTTTTCCTGCAGTATGAAACACCAAATATGTGTCACTGATTAGTGTCTTTTACAATATTTTTACTCAAAGCTGATACTGTTGACATTTTATAACAAAGACCTTCGACATTCTGAAGCAGAAAGCTGACATCTTGGAATAGGCTTTTTCTGGGTCCACTAGCAGAAGTCCTTTCTCCTCGTCGAGGAACAGGTATCTTCCTGTCGTGATGTGGCGTATCCGGAAAGACTGGCCCCACTTGATGTGACCTCCGCTCCATCTACCAAAATAAGGTCAAATAAATAAGCTCAGGTAAATCTCAGAACCACTGCAAGTGAGAAAGAAACAAGACACTCACGCGATCCGTAGTGGCTCAAGTCTCCACAAGGATCGAGCGTGACTGCACACAGCACCGCCTTCATAATGAGCAACTCTGGAAAGAAAACATCAAGTCTCTGGGTACTTTAGACCATAAAATGACAAATATTTTGATTAAGATCCAAATTCTGACCATATTTTATTTTGTTCATGGGTTTTTTTACCCATCAATTTGATTAAATCAATGTTGCCCAATTTATTTGAGCTGATAATAGGTTGAGAACACAGTTGCACATAGCTTAATCCCTGTTGTCTTAAAAAAATGTTTTAAGCTCAGAAATTGTTCAGAGTTTAGTGACAGCCTTTATCTCACCATTAAAACTGAGAGAAAATCAGATGCAGTTTCACATAATTTACGTCACAATTCAGGTAATTTAGCCAAGTTCTATAAAGCCAAAGCTAATTAATCAGTAATTCCATGCACTGCAATAAAAAAACACAGGTAACCTGCGCTGGTCGTCCCCCTGATCTGCTCCTGGAATTGCCAAACACTCATCCATGTGACCGTGAAACAGTCGGAGCACATAACCTCCGGTCAGAAAACCTGGAAAACAAGAGTTTTGCTAAAAAAAGCACTGAAGCGTTTATTTTTTTTTTTATTTTTTTTTTTTTAGTAAAAGACATCATGGAAACAGCCAAATGACAAACCTTCAGCGAGTTCGCATCCAGACATCACCGGAGTCATGGTCCACAGGGTTTGCATAAAAGACGCATCTACCATTAAGTCACCACTGGCATAGGAGAGGTGCTGAAAATAGTAAAAGTGGTAAAATTAGTTTAAAAAAAAAAAAAAAGAAAAAAGTGTAGACATTGCAACAATTACTTGTGAAGAGGACGTGACCCCCTCACATTTAGAAAATATTAAATTGGATCCCCACACACACATTTACCATGAAATATTAGTTCACTCAGCACTGGTTTTATTTGTTTGTGAATTAATCCATTCCACTTGATTAATAAGAGACTATTCAAACCACTAAAAATCCACTCTGGGTTTTCCAGGATACCTACAACAACTCACTACCACATGCAGTGTTTCCCCACGATCATGTGCCTTGGAAGGTCGCTCATGGGGGAAGGAGGGGGAGACACTTCTGTTTTGCGTGCTAGCGTAGCGTCACAGTAGTGCTAGCAGTTGTTGAAGGAAATGGGGGGTGTTAGAATGTATGAGAGAAGCAGAGTATGTCTGTAGGATCTTAGCTAACGCATCTGTAGTGCGCACCGCTAGCTTAGCACTACGTTAATTCTGGCAGTTTTCGATGGCTTTGGCTAGGATATCTGAGAGAAGAGAAGCATGCTCTATTCACACAAGGAGAGCTGTTGGTCAGACTACTTATTGTTACTCCCTAAAATGCTTATTGAATCAAATGTTTACTTAATGAGGTAAACGTAGATGTTTAACAACCCATTCAAATATACTAGAATTCAGAAAATATTGTTTACTTTATACAACATTTTCTGCATGTTCTCTCTGTGCATGCGTGGGTTTCTCCGTGTACTCCAGTTTCCTCCCACAGACCAAAAACATGCATGTTGGGCTGATTGGAAACTCTAAATTGTCCCTAGGTGTGAGTGAGAGAGAATGGTTGTTTGTCTCTATGTGTCCCTGTGATGGACTTGCGACTCGTCCAGGGTGTACCCCACCCCTCGC
>JARVGV010000350.1:19850885-19868411 GCA_031762435.1 Hypsolebias longignatus | reverse complement strand
TGTGACTAAACACAACGTCAAATGTATAGTGACTTTCAATGAAATTTTCATATATTTATCATTTTGTTTGCAAAAACTAACATAGTTCAATTATACAAGATATATATGTTGTGCCATTTTATGCAAAGTTCAAATATCATGTCAGTGGACCTTTAACTTTTTTAGATTTTTCTACCTGGAGCATGCGTCAGGATATTTTAAAACCGGAAGTGACATCACTGTCATCTTAACCAAAGTTTATCAAGTTTCCTGGCTTACTTTCTCTTAAATCAAATAATATTAATTATTTGCTCTCATAAGTGCTCTGAAAAATGTTGAAAATAGAAAACAAAGCGCTTCTAAAAACCACTACCGGCACTGTACAGTATATGAACTCCCTATATGATTTTAACAGTAACGTCAGAGCGACATCTAGTGGCAAAATATAAACGAAACATAACGAGCGTGGTTACACTGGTACACCTGAAAGCAGAGCAGAAACCTAAACAGGACTCCAGCCAGCCATCAGGTGAATAGGAGGAATCCAGACTCAGACCAGTGGTCATTCTGTAGGAGATTCAGAGAGAAGACGTTTATTTTCTAAACATGACATGCCAGTGAGGTCTCTCACAAACTTCCTTGGCTAAAATCTCGTCCAAATTCAAAGGCTCCCCTGATGCTTTGATGTTCTTGACCAGCCGAACCAACTTTAAACTTTTCCAGTTTAAATCCGTTATCACAGACGGTTTGGGCCGTGATTCGAGTGATTGGCTGGCCAAATCTGATTTGAATGTTTCATTGAGTTTGCCATTTTTTTTTCATTCATTCATTGAATTTATCATTTTATTATTATTATTTTTAATTCGTCCAAAAAAACAAAAACAAAAAAAAAAACAGATGGTTCAAAAGCTGAGCTACCAAAAGAAACATAGGGAGAGACAGGACGCCCCTGTCTGATTCCTTGATGCTGTAGGAGAGGAGCCGTTTCTTGGTTGATGGAGCTGTTATTGTTTTGGTACAAGGTTTTAATGATAGAAGTTAATAAATTCCCAAATCCAAACTTATTCAGACTTTGAAAAATAAACCTGTGTTGGACAGCTGTGACTGAGTGGTTAGAGTAGTCGTCCTCCAATACAAGAGTTAGGGGTTTGAATCTACCAGCAGTCACATGTCGAAGTGTCTCTGGGCAAGACACTGAACTCCTCACTGCCATGTGTGTCCCATCAGTGTATGAATGTAATAAAGCACTGATTAGTCTCTTTAGAATGATTTGTTCAGTTATCTTTGTAGCAATCTAGTAGAATGCTGTGTGAATGGGTAAATGAGGACACAGATTGTAGTGTAAAGTGCTTTGAGTATCTCAATAAGATAGAAAGGTGCTATATAAGTACAGTCCATTTACCATTTACTATTCTACCGTATCAAATGCTTTATAAAGAATAAAATAAAACCATTATCCTGAACAAAATCGGGTCCAAAACGAGTCATATTATTTATGTCCCATAGTGTATGAATGTGATCTAAAGCACTGATTAGTCTCTTTACAATGATTTGTTCTGTTATCTTTGTAGATATCTAGTAGTGCTGTGTGAATGGGTAAATGAGGGCACAGATTGTTGTAAAGCACTTTGAGTATCTTGAATAGACATAAAGGTGCTATAAAAGTATACAGTCCATTTACCAAACCACAGGCTCTATTCAGACATAACTAGGTACTGTATCTCACTTGACTTAAAAAAAAGTTCAGATTTATAAGCTGACTTGGACTTTTACACCAGTGTCTTGAGACTTGAATTGAACTTTGACCTGTTTACTTGAAAATACTTGACATTTTACCCATAATCTAAAGTTTAAAACATATTTAAAAAGTGTGTTCCATTAATTCATTTTACTCATTCTGTATTAACAAATGCAGACCATCTCTCCGTCACACTAAAAGTCAGATCTAAAGAAACTTGTGGCTTTTCTGATTTTGCGCATGTGCATGCAGTAAAAAGTTCAATTTTCCATTGACAATAGAATAGTTAGGTGTTGTTTTTTGTTTTTGAAAGTGTAAAAATAAGGATACTTCTGATAGGATTTATACAAAGTATATTGCTTCAGTAAATAAAGCCCAATATCTGCAAAGACAGGAAACATTGTGTAATGCTATACAAAGAAAAGGAGAAAAACCTACCAACCTTTTCAAACTTGTATGAGTTGTGGTGCAAATGAGCCTTGCTGGGAGAACAAGTATGGTAGAAGTTAAAATTCATTCAACCTTTATTTATACAGGTCAATGGGTTCAGTACTTCAAGAAATACTTGTTTGGGAAAACAGTTTAATGGTTTAATATTAAAATAAGTTATTTCAGATGAATGCCTAGTCACAAAAAAATGAGTTCTCATTTGAACAGCATGTTGTTCTGAAGATCATTGCATGTCCTGAGGACTGTTGATATATGTAATTTTTGAGGATGCACTTTTGAAACTAATTACAGAAAAGTGACGATCTTCTTCAAGCAAAAACTTGTTGAAAATAAAATGAAATTGAAAAAAAAAAACATTTCCATCTTTTACTGCTTGTTCGTTTCATTTTTTCTGTCCAGATCCAAACCTCATGTAGGTGAGGGTTAAAATGTAGACACACCTGTAAATCCAGCACTTTGCCTTAACTCTTTCACCACTACCAACCAAAGCAACACCCTCATTATTGAAAACTAGGCAGGCCCTGATCCGTTGATCCATCTCCGGCTTCGTCCAACTATCAATCAGGAACAAGACGCCCAGATACTGGAGCTCCTGCTGTACAGTGTAAGGCAGCTTTCTGAGGCAAGGACTCCCCTCTGACCTGGAGGAGGTGTTCCAGCTGTTTACTGTTGAGAACCATGACCTGAGACTAGGGGAGCTGACTCATCCCAACTGCTTCACACATAAATAAATAAATAAATAAACAAACAAATAAATAAATAAATAAATAATCCAGCAAGGACCTGACACAAGACCTGAGAGATGCATCATCATTCAGTTAATCATCGACTGACAAGTTTTCAGTTAATAGCGTTCTTGATGCTAAAGTACTATTTTATGTCAAACTGTGTTATTTTTGGTTTGTAATAAAGGTTCAAAATCAACAACAGCAACAAAAACAAATACAAACTTTGTCAAAATGTTACTATAGTGCGGCCCAGTGGTTCCCAACCCTAGTCTTTGACGAACACCATCTTGCTTGTTTTAGTTGCTTCCCTGCTCTGGCACACCTTGTTTGAGTGAATGGGTGATTAGCAGTCTTCTGCAGAACATGATGAAGTAATTAAGTCACTGAATCAGGCAGGCTGGAGCAGGGAGACAACTAAAACATGCATGATGGTGTTCCTCAGGGATCAGGGTTGGGAACCACTTTGCTATGCAGTAAATTTAGCTGGCCAGCAAGTGCTTAAGTTACAGTTAATAGAAAAGTAAAATTGGTGTATTTCTTAGTTGTTAGTTTTATTGACAAAACAATTGATTATCTCATGCTTAGGCCAGTCTTCACTGACCCCTGCCTTTCTCTTTTCTCTTTAAAATACATTTTAACCACCCAAAATTACGTTTTTGGATCGTTAAAAGCAGCTAAGCTGAGAAGCTAAGCTAGCAGGCTGACTATGGGGAAAAAAAACTCCAAAATTCCAAAAAAAGAAGCTCCAAAATTCACTGCTGAAACCCGTGCCTTTGTCTAAAAAGTGTTTTTTTCCTTTCTGCAAAAAGAAGTTGAGAACTTGTTTACTGTTTTTTTTTTTTAATTAAAAGCTTTGTGTAACAAATGCTATGCTAAAGAGCTCAAACTGTACTGAGCGTCCACCAATTTGAAAAACAAAGAGAGACAGCCCATGCCACATCAAGGGGCCTCCCTCCCATTTTTCTTAACATGACATGCTGCTTGCTCCCTCACTATCCATCCTTTGGTTCAAACAGTCTTATACTGCCACCCGCTGGTGGAAAAAGGTACTACATGCAAACCAAATTAAATATTTCATCTTAAATTTGACAAATTACTATTGTCAAATTTCAAACATCATTTATTGGAATAATTTCTGAGACAATTAATCGCCCAGCAAAATTTGTTACCGTGACAGGCCTACTCATGCTGCTTGCTGTAGTCATTCATTCTGCTCACCACAGACTCATGTTATATGGAGGAGTGGTGGCACAGAGGTTAGAAGATGGGCCTGTGACCGGAAAGTTGCAGGTTCAACTCCCGATACCGTCAACATCAAAATGTGGGTGGAAAAGGTGAAACACCCACACCTGCCCCCACCCTCATTTGCCCCACCCTGAGCCCCTGAGCAAGGCCCTTAACCCCACCATCTGCTCCCTAAACAGGTCTCTCTTGACAATGAGTTCTCATGGCTCAATGAGACTACCTGTATAAATAAAGGGTAAATAAAAAATAAAAAAAATGAAAATGTAAAAGTAGGAGAGAGATTTGCATTAACCCCACCTCTGAGTTAGAAAATAAACCACTCATTTATTCATGCATATTTTATTCAATAGTAAAAAAATGTGATTTGTCCCATAGGGCATGCTTACAGTGTGTGTATTATTTAGGAAGTCAAATGCCAAAACATATTTCCATAGATTTAAAAAAAAAATGTTGCAAGAAAATTCATTATAGTTCTTTGTTGATGTATGCATTTAGACTATACGAGAACCAGAAACGGAGGAATGAAAAGAACCATAAGCTAAATTGTAACAATAATAATAATGATGATGATGATAATAATATCAGCAGTAAATATAACCAGAATACAATGTTTCCTGTTAAATGTGTGACACCTGATTTTCTTTGTGTCCTTTTCTTTTACATTTGAAAACCATGCTATCATGCTTTGGCAGCCTGAAAAGTTGCTTTTCAATGAGAATATATTCATTCACACACTATAGAACATTTTCTGTACATCAGTACCACAGAAATAAAAATATAAATATAGCACAAGGCTTCACACCTTAGAAGGGCATCTCTGCATACAATGTACCAATATAAAATTAAAAGCAACGGTGGTAAATAAAAATGAAAAAATAAAAAAATAAAATAATAATAATAATAATAAGTGGACCAAAACAATCAAAGGAAGCCTATTTATAAAATGTATAAAATAAGACAAAACCTACAAATGTAATTAAAAAATAAATTAATTCAAGTTTACTATTTAAAATACAACTAACACGATTATAACCTCACATAACAATTAGGAACTTAATTGCATGCATTGATGCATTCCATATCATAGATGCTGTGTTAAGTCACTTTTGTCCACCTTTAATTCATAAACCTTCATCACTGAAAAGAAAGATGCCATATAATCTTGAAAAATATATTAAGTGATGACAGGAAATTCTGGAAATTTGTTGAACGGCGGGTGGTTGGAGCTTTGCCAGCGTCTGCATCTTAGATATTTTAAAAGAACCAACGTCTCCCGATGCCACATGACAAAATTAATTTGCCACATTTTGTATCAATTCTAATTTGATCATATTCTGGTTTAATCTTTATCATTAATTTCTGCTTAGTTCCACTGTCAAATTAGAGTAAAATAACTAATCTTAAGAAGAAATTTAAAGCCTGATCAACACTTGTGTACTCAAATATATATATACATATATATATATATATATATATGCAGTATATATATATATATATATATACAGTATATACATACATATATATAAATATACAGTATATGTATGTATATGTATATAAAAAGTACTATTGTTAATTTCAATCAATCTCCGATAACGTTTTTGATTCTAAGTAGCAATGCAAAACTAAAATATGACTCCGTTATCAATCATTTGACTCTGGCTCGCAAATTCCAAATGACATACTGACTGGATAATTGTTTATGTATAAATAATATTTTAAATTAACAAATATCTAGAACTTCCCTTTCCATCTGATAAGATTCGCTTGTGTAAGTATAACATCTTGGTTACCAGCACAACCAAAAACAGATGTATGCAGTGAGCCCATTGTTACGGTCTCTGCAGTAAGCTGAGCTGAGAAAAGTACCGTAGTGTCTCGTTAGCATGGCAGGTCCCAAAAATCAAAAGTTCTGTCCTAAATAATTTTGATCGTTTGAAGTGGGGTTCTTTGGAAAGGTTGTGAACAATATCTATCTTATCTGTTGCCGATAGCTCTTTGAACAACCTCAGTTGAGAAAAGTTTAATTTAATTCTGATGGGCTTGACAAGCTAACGGCTAATCCAGGTGAAGCCAACACCAAAGTGGATTGCTGTCATCTAAAAATGACTCCAATCTCTAACATTTCAGAGATCCATGCAAACATGTATTTGTAAACCTTTACAGTATATTACAGCCAGTTTCTTATTTCGTAGTTATTCTGACAGAAATCTTTAATATTCATGCAGGGCACATACCAGGCTGCACCAGAAATGCTACAGCTAGCTGTTGTTGCTAGCAAAAAAATAAAAAAATACAAGTCTACATAAACAAGCATGTACTGTATTACAAAACAAAACAAACAAAAAAAATCCAACTATTATAAATTGTTTTTGACATAAACTGCTTTGAAATTGATGACACTGGAGTTGGTTTAAGCCAGCATCAAACCATTTTGTTTGTGCTGCTGTTGTTCGGCGTATTGTTATGCACTATTGGTGATTAGCGTGTATCTTGGATCTTTTGGCGTTTGTTTGCCATGCGTCTTTATGTATATTTTGGATCCTTATTTACCGTGTCTTTTTACACTTTATATTTTTGCCATTGTTGGATGTAACTGGGACCCTGTGTATATATTTTGTTCACCTCATGTACCACATGCGAATGACAATAAAGAACCTTGAACCTTGATTTTGGGCTCGGCTCATCAATCTGTCCAAAATGAAACTAGTTTTCCAAACTGAGGCTGTTCAGAGAACTATCCATGACACAGCTATTTATAACCGTTCCAAGGAACCTCACTTCAAAACAGGAACTATCACTTTACTGCAGAAAGAAAGCCTTTCCTCACAATTTGCATTTTCCAGAGAATGAGCCGTCTGATTTTTTTGCCATGTGAGGAGAAGTGGTAATAAAGGCCATGCTGCTGTGATGTAAACTCGGAAAACCTTTGAAATTGAGGTTATTAACTTTGCGGATGCTCTGGATAGAATTAAAACCCACTGAGATTAATTTCTAATGATGGTAAATGTCTAATCTTGGCGTTGAATCAGAGGTTCTTTTGGTAACAGAGCTTTTCAGTCATACTTTTCATCCCCGCTCTTCGATGCCTCGTCCCCTTCAGGTTACCTCCCACTGAGAGGTGACTCATATTGAAGAAGTCCTGGAGAATATTAAGGTGGATTTTGCTCTCTGACAGCAGTGGTTTAGTCCATTGCTTGCACACATGAGCACTCTGTCCTCTTTCCCTTTCAGGAACATCTTACAACAAGGTAAATCAATAAATTTAAGTCCACTGGTAAGATGGTGCTCTGTGGGGTTGAAGAGGTGCACATTTTACTTGTTGCTTCCTTCCATTTTAGTGATGTGACCTAATACTAGCAAAACATTTAGATAAAGAAGTTTGTTTGCGTCTTGAAGTGCATGTGTGTGTGATTCATATTAAATACTTTATAAAACAGTAAGATGATGTATTGGTGGCATGGATACTGCAAGTATGTCTTCAGTCAGGCCTCGTGATGAAGGAGCACAAGCGTGTCAGTACTCAAAACAACAAAATCCCCAACAATTCAGTCCGTAGTTGAATTGAGAAAGGGCCTACGGTCAGACGCAACTCTCAGCCACACATTCTTTGCGGTCAAGCTGTAGCCTGTGGGTTTTTGTAAACCCCACGTCCCCCCTCCCCCAACAGTGCAATGACACTTTGTCATGAAATAAATGACCTTTTCACCTGTTTTTAGATTTGCCACAGATTTCATCTTCTATCTGCGGCCCTGTTTTATGTCTAAGTTCTGAGGCCTGAATTTCCGATTAAGCAAAGTCTTGCTGCACAGCGCAATGGTGGCACGGTTCTGAGGCCCAGACAGCAACTCACTGGACGTTGCTGTTGTCTTCTGTGCCATTTGCCTCTGACATATTCATCTTGCCCATGGAGTGACCCACATGGTTCACCCCGTCCTTGCGGGGTGGCATGCGCTCATTGATGCGGTCTAAGCCCTTTGCCTCCTCAAAGCTGGTGATCTTGTGCTGTGGGGAGAACCCACGGATAGCTGAAGGAGAGAAAACACATTTACAAGAGTCAGGTTTGTGCATTGGAGCAACATGATACTCACATTATCTTATGACTACTATCAAAAGCTAGTAAGAATTCCAAAGGTATGTGCACTCACTGATCAAAAAAAGTTAAGCACCTAGATGGTGTGGTGAAAAATAAATGAATATCATATGACTGTACTGCAATGATTATAATATCAGATCAAACAAACGACAGAAATGGCACTACGGGTGCACTGCTGGCATCATCTCAGCAGGGTGTGGCACCTCCTCTGGCTTGGCTATAAGTGAAAATTCAGAGTAGAAAAGAACTGTGAAGTCAGCAAGACGTCCCACAGATGTTGTGACTGGGCCTTGAGATCAGGCAGATTGTTGCTGGGTCAGATTTGGTGTTTAAAAGTGATCTCACACATATCTGACTGACGAAAGATCAGAGGACATGGCACGACCATGTCTAGCCAGGTTCAATGGTCATCCAGCATAACCAGAATTCATACAGCATTACACAGCCAGTTCATAGACGCATGCCATGGGTGTTGTCCTGAAAGGTTGTACTGACTTTAAAGGTGTAAGACATTGAACAAAGGATGTCACTGATAAGAGCACTGTACCACCCCTGAACTGCAGTGAGAGGTGACCTGAAGTCAACCCAGTGACTCCCTACACCATGATGCAATGAGTAATGCCAGTGGGCTCTTGCATAAGACAGTTCTATGAACTGGCAGCACAGACCAATCTGCCTTTATCCTCCCTCTGACACAAACCACAGATGAAACTGGCCACTTCCCGCTCAGATGTGAGCATTCAGAAATGAAGCTGGCAGAGTGGAACCAAAAGAGGTATGGAGCAGAACTCAGCTGGGCCTAAGTGGAGCATGACACATTAAATGTGTCAACATCGCCCTCGACTCATTTACTTTGTACTAAACTTAATAAATTAACTCACTTTCACAATCTTCTTTGTGGTTTACTAGTTTTTAAACTAATTACAAAGTTCCTGTGTCATCATTGACATCCCTTCATTGATAAATCAGTTTGTGCGTGTTGTTTAATCCCATGAGCACATCTGTGTCATCAGTTCATCACATTACTGAGCCGTGACATTGTTCATTTTAATGATAATAATAAATAAAGTGCTATGTGTTGTCATCACTGTATGTTCCCATATAAAGACGAAATTAGTTCTCTGGATTCAACCCATCGCACCTGGGATACACTCAGAGGAGCAGTTGGCAGCTATAAGTACACGGGGAGGAATTGGGTATTAGGTGTCCTTCTCAGAGACACCACGAGATGTGCAATGACTGGGGATCAAACCCAGAAACTTCAGGTCCCGAGTCAGCTGCCCTGCCCCCACACATCCTCTATGTTTGTGACCTTTACTCACTGCTTTTGGCTGACTGTTGGATGCTAACACTTAAGGGGAGTGGTGGCGCAAACAGTAGTGATGGTGAACCTGTGATCGGAAGGTCACTGGTTCGACTCCCTGGACAGACAACATCAAAAATGTGGATGGGAAAGGTGCAAACCCCACAAATGTCTCCACCATCATTTGCCCCACTCTGGGCCCCTGAGCAAAGTCCCTCACCCCCACCATCTGCTCCCCCAGGTGCCCTAGTTGGGAGCTCTCTGCACCACAGAGAGGGCTGTGGTTTCTTGGTGGTCTCTGGTTGCATCAGAAAGGGCAAACGGCCTAAAAACAAACGCCAAGTCTTCGTGCAAGTTAGTTTGCTGTGGCAACCCCTGAAGAAATGAGCAGCTGAAAGAAGAAGAAGAAGTTGGATGCTAACTCTTAATGTTTTTTTTTCCCTCTGTTCCCATTAGACATGCTGGTTTGCACCTGAATCAAATTACATCTAAATCAAATAATTCCTTCTGGGTGCTTAACTCCTTTTTTATTTTTTTATTTTTCTCAGTGAGTGTATCCAAATAAAATGTTCAAAATATGAAGGTGCACCTGACCAGAAAATGAACTTTTTTAAAGAATTAAAATAAATAAAAATAAAAAAATCTAAACGGACACATCCTATCACTCTGGTTTTCAGTTTGAACAGAAGATACATTTGGAAAAGAAAATAATTGTCCCCATAATCCTGTACCATTGTGATTCATGAAGGTTTTTATTTCTTCCCATTTTTTTTGTACAGTACAGTATTTTGCATTTTTTAAAAATAATTCTTGTAGTAAATAATTAAAACATACAGCCATAAAACTGGCTTAACAGCTTATTTAGGGTAACATTTCTACTTAAATTAAGACTTAACACGTGAAAAAAAACTAATTCTGCAGCTTTTTTGTTAGTTTGTGAGTAAACATTTGTTTAGTAACTTGATATTTAGGTTGCATATTTCATGTTGATGTTCTGGACTTCTCCTGTTCACGTGCATGCAACGTGTTTTAGAGCCAGATGGAGGCCATTTACAAGGCAAACCCAAACAATGTGTTTTAGTCATGCATCTCAAAGTAGCACTTCACTTTGCAGGGTGTTAATTTATAATGAAAGTCTCTTCAGACATTATAACACTATATTTATATATATATATTTTTCTGCTCTTCTCTGGTTCTCTCACCAGCTGGTAATTAACAAATCAAAAATTACGCTCCAGTTATTTGATGTGCAGAGCTTCCTGATGCAGGCAGTGTAGGTGTTTAGAGCTACAATAAACGTCTCTGTTCCACACCATGAGAGTTTCTGACTCAACAACTATAAGAACATGATATCTGAGAGGCTTTCCACCCTCCAAATACAGCAGGATGTGAGGCACTTGTTTTTTTTATCAGCACACATAAATTCATTAAAAATATATCTCTATAGAAAATACATTTTGCAGAGTTAGGTTTATTTTCTTAAAAATGTGCTCTACCACAAAGCAAAGTGCCATGCATTCAAATACTGAGAGCTCTATAGAGAGACGTTACTGCTGTGTGAGCTGCATAAACTGTCCAAAAGCCTCGCAGGACACCCTGTCATACAATAAAAGAGGTGGGAGAAGGAGCACCAGTTTACCTTCTCTGTCCTCATCATGCGTCTCGATGGCTTCAATGGCTTCAATGGTGGCTGAAGGGGGAGGAGGGGAGCAGGTTACTCCTGATAAAGCCATGCAAATGTTCAACGCAGCCCCAGGGAGACGGCAACTCATGTTTTTGGCCAGATGAGCTGAACGTGTTCATTGTCACTGAAGCCAAACTCAAAGGAGCGCCATGCACTGATACACTGATCAGATTAGTGTCAGTCTGGGGTTAGAAAACTCATATTCTGAGTAACAAAGACAGGTCCAGAGAGACAGAGGGACAGAGACATGAGCCGATGAAGAGACGAGATGAGAGCACACACATTTATTTCACTCTGAACAAAAGCATCAGATCTGTGCACGTGGAAGACACTAATCCTACCTGGGTCCAATCAAACCGTCTCCTTTATTATTATTATTTTAAGAAGGTTTCTTATTATCTAACACAGTCTTCATGATAAGATCAGTAGAAATTCTCTAAATGCTCAGAAAAGAAGCTTAAATGTTTTATAATCTTCTTTGACATAAGGCAGACGTGTGTTTTTAATAAAACCAAGGCCTTGCATCTGTAATTTAAAGCTATTCTTGATTTTCATACAGATGTAATTAAATAAATATGACTAAAAGTTGACAGTAAGCAGGCAGGAATAATAATGACCACTATTCTTATTAAAAAACATAAAGAAGTAAAGTTTTAATTTCTAATTTTCATTTAATTCACATATATTGAGTTGATGTTTGGTGTGGTAGTAGTTGAGAATCGTCCCAAACACATACTTATAGTGTCAACAGTTCAAACAAGACCTCTACAATTGCTTTACGTTATCTTTAATATTTGATTGATTGATTTATTTTAACACTTTGGTTTGGAAGGTGGCTGTTGATGTGCAATCCTGCAAGAAACATTCGACCTTGAATTCTTGTCTGCTATTCACTATTTGTCCTCTTGTTGATTTAGTTTTTAATGCAGTGGAGTTATAAAGGCAGGAGCTGTGAGAAAATTACAAAAAGTGCTGCAAAAATTTGTAAGATCAAATATGTTGTTTGCTTTTAAATAGCCTGCAGAATTTAAAACCAATACATCAACCTGTAAATGATTGTGAAATAGTCTATAGGGCAAACTGTTATTTTCTTACATTAGCTGTGTTATTTGTATTCATATATTTGTAGTATTTGTAGTATTTTATTCTAAAATGGTTCGTCTGCCACCTCTAAAGTGTAAATCATCCTAAAGCTCATGTTCGACCTTCCTGAGGTGGCTCCATTTCAAAATGCTTTTCATCCATCATGTGACCAGAGCACCACCAAGAGGCTAAAGCTCGACTTGTCGGCTGCTATTTATCTGAGGTCTGGAGAAGTAAACATATAAGGAAAAAAATAAAAAAAACAGGACTACAGGTAGAACTGGGAATGCTGATGAGGAACAGAAACGACAAAACAGAGAGCAAACAGGCTCAGAGCGAGCCAGCACTCACCACTCTGCAGCGTCTGTCTGCCTCCAGAGAGAACCCCGCTTGGCAGCATGCCGGTGGGCGTCAGGCCCTTCAGCGTCAACACATTTTCGCTCTCCTCTCTGCAGGAGGAGGCAAACGAGTCCGGAAATTATATGGAAACCCGATCAAACCGGAGAAAAACACCCGGCTACGGTTTCAGAAGGTGAACCCCTCATTGACACGTTCAGGAAAATAAAAGCCCACCTGAGAACTGAGAACATTTTGGCCATTTTCCCTATAGCACGGATCTTGTTTTTGATCACTTCTTTGCGAGCTGCTGCTGCGTTTGCTGCAAAGAAATATCCAAGTATTAAAAAACAAAACAGATACAATGCAGTTTTAAGCTGTTGTAAAAATCCCAGAAGCTATTTTTGGTGTTTAAGAGCACACAAAACATAATATATATGATAATATGCAGACTGTGCACTCAGGGAACAACAGAATCTATCACATGAATGTGATATATAGAAAATTACCAGCACACGTTTTCTACGTACTATATTTTCCAGCCTATAAGTCACAGTTTTTTGCATAATTTACATGCCCTGAGACTTATACACTAAAGCGACTTTTTTATGGATTTTTTTTTCCGTACAATATTTAAAAACTAATTTTTGGCTGGGATCTGACCTTTTCATCAATTCTGACTGAAAATATTGAACATTACCATTTTCAGCCACTAGATGGCATTTGAGTAGTATGGAATGCCATTATGTCATGTAATAGGTAAAAGTGGCTATTAATGACACAATCAGCTTGCCACAGACTTCCACATTCGTCCAGCTCTGGGATCATGCCTGTAGCAACCGTCAAATCAGCTGCATTTCGCTGCGGCGCCCCGTCGAAATGCAGCTAGTTTGACCACTGAAGTGCATTTATTAAGTAAAAGTTCAACTGAGACACAACTTTACTATAATGTTGAATTGTTTTAGGGGCTTATCTTGTTACATTTTGAAGAAATGTGCAGCGTTTCTCCTTCCTGATTTCCTCCCTGTCTGCACGCTCCCGGAGCACCGAGGCAGTGAATACTTTTGAAATGCAGCTGATTTGACCGTTAGAGTGCATTTCTTAAGAAACATTAACGTGAGACAGACCTTTACTATAATGTTGAGCAAACACATAATTGTTTTTAAGTGTTAATCTTGTTAAATTATTGTTAAAGTTCTTCCGTGCATGCTCCCATGGTTGCCATTTGGCAGCCAATCAATTTTCGGCACTGCACCGACCCATATTTCTGGGTTGTCAGCGGTGATGCGTAATAGGTGTGACGTATATAGCGAAGAGACTTATTTATGTTTTTTTCTACTTTATTAGACATATTTGGACTGATGTGACTTATACTGCGGTGTGACGTGTACGGCGGAAAATACGGTAAGTACCTGTAAGTTTAGGCTGCTGTAGTGTGTGACGCACCAATGATAAACACAAAAACTGGATCATGAAATGTGCCACTGAGGACTTCTCACCATCGAAGATCTCATCTTCATCATTCATGAGCTCATCATCAGAGCAGATGCTCAGGACATTCACCAGCATCTCTGTGACTGTGGAGGGAAACGTGTGAATTTGCACCGGTTGTCGCAGGGAACAGATCGGAACGTACGAGGACTCGTCGAACGGCTCCGTACCTTTCTCCCCGACGAACGGCAACGACCAGGTGAAGACGTCCATGAAGTTGGGCAGCCAGTAGGGATGGGGCGAGCAGTTGAACTGTCGGATGTTCATCACGTTGTTTTCATATTTCAGGACAGCAGCTGGTGGGGAAGCACAGGAGCTGGTGAAGACTCTCAGTCATACAGGTCAGTCCAAAAAAAAAGTTCAAAGACAAACCAACTGGATTTCTGTTCTGAAGCTGAAGACATCTAGATATCCAGGAGGTTTTATCAATTCAAAGAAGCCAAGGGGAGTAAAATGCCTCACTTACTTCAGATTAAATTGCTCCCTTTACCCGTTAGGATCCGCCACTCTGCGCTGCCTCAGAAACTTTCCTTTGTTCTTTACATTCATATAGGATGGTGGCCATCTTAGATTTTGACATGTCAACCCAATTTTTGATTCAAGTAGTGCTAAGTCACAACAGAAGTCATCTCAGGGCACTGAACAGAAACATTCATATACAGTAGTCCCTCAGGGGATCCATATCAGGCCCCCAAGATATGTTGAATGTAAAATACTTTTTTCACTTGAAAATTTTCAGTAATCTTTGATTATGATGTCAAAAGTGCAACTGAGAATGTCAAATGAGACCAATCAAACCCTTTTTGAGGAACATGCAACCAAGAAAATAAGTTGGGTATCAAACTTGAGTTAATGTAGATTCTGAAATTGGCCCTTAGTTTGAAAAAGGTTTTAATTTTGACCCCCTTTTTTAAGTGAGTTCGACACCCCTGCTCTAAATGCTTTAAAAGAGCACAGACGGTCATAATTTCAGCTCCCTGCCTCCTCTTCTCTTTGCCATCTGCAAGCGCTCTTGGTCATGCCCACTTTTCTGCTCTGCATGGTTAACAGCTGATCAGCTGCAGCAGGAAGTTTATCCTGCAGTGAGGGCTGCACAAAGGTGCAGCAGGTGCTAAATAATTTTAAATAAGTTATGAGCCGATCATGCGGCTCATCCGTCAATCAGCCAATTGTGTGTCGTGTCCAATCTTATTTTGAAAAAGCGTAATAGAGCGATTCCGCAAGAAACGAACCACGAAGTAGCGAGGGACTACTGTACATAAAAAGTAAGTTAATAACATTTTTTATCTGAGGAAGCGGACCGCTTTGAATTTAACTCCACCACAGACTTTCATCTTGAGCAAGCATGAAGGCGACAGTGAAAAGGAAGAAGGAAGGAACATTTAGCCGAACCAGGCTTCTTTTTATACACCTAGATGCAGCAACACACCAAAACAGAAGTCAGTACCTCACTTGTTTTTTTTTTAGTTATCATGCTCACAACGTGCACTGACAGATGAAAGGATGGACGAAGGGTATTTCCAATCCCCCCTTTGCTCTGAGAGGAGGGACAAAATGACTCCTTTCGTAGAACATATATCATTGCCTTAAATCTTAAAATCATTTTCTATAGCTGAAAATAGTTGATAAATAACCATATATATTTTAGCTAAATTTGCCTCAACATAATAATTTCATAGATTTTTTTTTATTTTATTTTTTGCACAGTGAAAATAAATCTCATGTTTCACCACAAGGTGGCCCAGCTGAGGCCAGGCTGCTCTGACACTATCAGGAGGCATAAAGCCACATGGAGACATTCAGCAGAGCTGACAGTCCCTCCCACGTGCTCCATCTCCCATAGCCCATGGCAACTAGACACAGATCTGAACACAAACAAACGGGGGCTCCCTGATGCTTCCTCATGGCTGCTCGCAGCTAAAGACAGCTACTAGATCTCACGCACTTCTGTCTGTGTGTCAGAAACATTTCCACAAATAAGAGAAAACAACCAATGGAGTCACTTGTCATGTCTACAAGAGTCCAAATACCAATTTGTCCTTTAGTGATGCAGCAGTCTGTGGGCTTCGTCAGTCACTGAACCAGCATGGGATGCAAATAAAACACGAGGCAACCTTTTTTCACATCATCCTCACAATTTAATCATTTGACTTTTATTTTCAGAGCAAATTATTATGTTTTTACGTTTTCAGATTTTAAGATTAAAGCGAGTCATCGGTTTAATACATTCCTACAGCAAGCATTCTTGTACGAGGCAGAGAAGAGTGACAGATCCTGGCGAGTGTAATTTTATTCACAACCAGGTGCAATAGTGGAGCCAGGGGGTGGCCAGTGGTGGGATTGACCCTCATAGATTACTCTTCAGCCACCCCAAGGACCACCCCAATCATTTGATTAAAATATACTTTTGAACAATATAAAAAGTTGATTAGTATTGGTCAGTTAACACATCTATAAATGCTGGTGGCCATCTTGGATTTTGACATGGCACCCCAACTTCCAAAAGGAACTTTTCTTATGCCTAGAAGCAACCACACACTAAAATGGAAGTTGGTACGACACTTATTTTAAAGTTATTCCCACATCATGCAACAACAGGTGGACAGATGGAAGGATGGACAGACAGAGGGTATTTCCAGTTCCCCCTCTTCACTCCACAGCGGGAGACGATAAAGGCCTAGCAAACCTTATCTCATGCTGGTTTCCAGGCCTGAGTTTTAAACAGAAACACTCTGATGCTAAGAAGAGATGAATTTGTCTTGGTCAAACTTAGAAAATAACTTGATTTACAACCTAAAGCAACATTATGAGATTTCACGATATGTAAAGCTCATTGAATGTGCTAAGAATGACCCTCAGCTACTGCCACACCAAATTTTAGCTAATTAGTACAAAACTAGCTGAGTTATATCTTGTCGATTACCTCTGGTGGCCATCTTGAATTGGCTCAACTCCCAAAGTTAATGACTTACAGACGTACATCGATTACTTTCTGAAGGTTTCATTAAATGCTCATCTAGTGGTTCATGGGATATTTTGCTAACAGATAGACAGGGTTGCCATCAACAATTAATGTCAGTTTTAGGCGAAGACATCGTGCAATAAGTGCTAAAAGGATGTGTTGGGGTTGAAACTCATCCAGAACTACACTTAACTATCCTTAAATTTGTCTAAGTCGTGACCAGTTTTGTGTTTGCAAGTTGGCGTTGGCGGCCATCTTGATTTGAATTGATTCCAAAAGCTCAGTTGTAAACCAACATCCTAAGATTACTTTTTGAGTGTTTGATTAATATTCATCTAGCAGCTCATGAGACGTTCTGTTAAAGGTCAACTGACATGATGTTTGAACTTTGCATAAAATGGCACAACATATATATCTTGTATAATTGAGCTATG
>JARVGV010000350.1:19830392-19842253 GCA_031762435.1 Hypsolebias longignatus | reverse complement strand
CACAGCATGTCATGAACTCAGCTCTCGGCCACGCCCACTTCTCTGCTGCAGAAGGAGATCAAGAGAGGAGGAAAGAGGAGGCGTTGCAGGAGAAAGTTGGTACTAAATAATTTAAAATAATTTATTTTAAATAAAAATTGCATGCCGATCCTGTGGCTCCTCCATCAATCAGCCAATTGTGTGTCGTGTCCAGTCTTATTTTGAAAAACCACAATAAAGCGAGTCCACGAAAAACGAACCGTGATGTAGCGAGGGACTACAGTATTAGCTAATGACAAAGTTTTAAAAACAAATGTCAGGTGATCATTCAGTGCTCAGAGTTTGTGTGGAGAAAGACTCAGAGTTTAAAAAAATGTGTTCAAAATGGCTGAGTTGTTGCCATCTTTGGGTTTTGGCTTGACTTTAGGCCTTCGGCAGAGGGCGATAGTAAGTTTTCCATTGTACAAGATCTGATTGACAAGATCATACTCATCTACTCACTCAGACTCATGTTTGTGCTTCTATTGTTCCGCGTATTATTGTTTTTGCACTATTAATTGTTTAGCGTATTCTTAGTTTAGCATCTTTCTTAGCTTGTATCTAAGATCATGTTTTCTTTTACTATTTACACTTTTGCTGGATGTAACTGAGGCCCTGTGTACACAATTTCCTTCCACCTCATGTACCACATGTGGTACGAATGACAGTAAAGAACCTTGACCTTGATTTTGTGATTCAAAAGTCAACCAGAAAGCCTAAAACGACAAGAAGGGATTTGCTGACCTTTGTTATTGTAAACATCCAGGTAGTTAGGTGCTGAGAAGATGGTGATGAGGGATGGGAACCCAGTGGTTTGACTCTTACGGTACATCCGGTAGCTTCAGTGTGGTCCAAAGGCAGAAAATAACAACAGAAAAAAACAGTTCACGTACATTTATTGGAGTCAGTAAGTGAGCGTTTCCTCTTTGAGCTGAAGCTGAGACGTACCCGGCATCTTGCGCTTCGTGTGCTCGGATGATAGATAATAAATTATTGCTCTGCAGGAACTCACAGACGGCTGGATAACTGCAAAAGAGTTCAAACAAGAGAAAGACCGTCAAAGGGAAATGTGAACATTTACTCAAAGTTACAAAAGCAGATTTTGAAGAACTAAAAGCAAGAAAAGTTAAAATGTGAGTTTAAATTTAAAACAGTAGGCCACTGGTTTATGGTTTGCCAAAAAATTAAACAGACAGATTTATCACTCGTTCATTTATGCAGAAACTCCCGAGCTGGGGGTGATGCAAGGCTGTGAAAATCAATCCTCTACCTGCAGCAAGAAAAAGAAAAAAAAAACAAGATGAGGAGCAGAACTTCCTGCCCCCCAGCTCTAACCTGACAGGAAACAAAGCCCTTCAGCTACAACAATGTCAATGGCCCCCATCACTGAGGAATTTGAATAGTGAATGTTCGTAGTTCTGAAGACGAGTGTTTTTCTGGACTGATATTGAACAAAGAATGCAAGTAAACCTAAATGTTTTTATATTCAAGTGGGGAGGAGTTACATCGTGTTTTTTTTTTCTTTTTTTCTTTCTTGTCCGAGGCAGAACAGAAGCCAACGGATTGTGGATAGTGGAGGCAGGTGCAGTGGTGGAGCCAGGGGGTGGCCATTGGTGGCCTTGGCCCCCCATAGAATAATCTTCAGCCACTCTAAACATTTGAGAAAACTATACTTATAAACAAAAGCATAGTTTCCTTAAATGATCAGGGAGGTTGGTATATACTGCATGTATAAAAATAAATTCTGAATGTATAAATAGTTTTTCTGTGTTGATGTGTGGGAGAGATGTGGCTCGTGCTGAACGGACAGGGTGATGGGTATTTGGATGTAATATTTCTCTCCTTGCAAGTTTTTTTCCCTACATTTTCTCGAAACTTCAATCCTGGACTCTTGAGTGATTAAATTAAATCAGAAGATTTTTTTTCTGAAAACAGCTCACAAGGTTAACACATACATACTGATATGGCGGCAGCCATCTTGAATTTTGACGTGGCATCCCAATTTCCAATGGGAATCTTTCTTATGCCTAGATGCAACAATACCTTGCATATTTTTCAAGTTATCATGCTCACAACATGCACAGATGGACAAACAGACTAAGGGTTTTTCCATTCCTTCCTCTTTGCTCCCTGGCGGGGGACAATAAAAAAAAAAAAAAAACAGGTGTCCATTTTGTACAATTCTGCAAACTGATGAAGTTATTTAAGCAACTCCTCTTCACAGGCCACCACTGAGGTTGAAGGTGGAGTGAAAATGTTTCTTCACACATCTGTGTGTTTGTTTGTCTGTACTATTGTCTGTACTATTATAAAAACACGGCCTCCACAGTCTTTCAACACAATTTTGAAAATGTTAATGTTATAGATGCTGAGTTAAAAATCTGTCGTCATAGCTGAGAGCAATTCACGCAACTGTTTCAACCTTTATTTTATGTTATTGAGATATTTTCATTGTGTCTTTCAAAGTTTCAGTCCTGTTGCCCAAACATGTGAGATGCTCTGCACAGGTTTCTAGTTGTCCTCCATGGTTTCTTCTTCTGTCCAGATGGACAATGAGCTGTCCCTCAGAGACCGATGACAAAAAAACACACAAAACGTGTCAGTTTGGACCAGAACTGCAAGGCCACAAATCAGACAAAACGCCCGTACGGTGGCAAAAATTGTTCCTCGGAAGAAGAAGAAGACGAAGAAGACAAGAGTGGCTGTGTGATTTATTTTGCAAACAGAAAACATCAGTCTTGTGTCACACAGGAGGGAGAAACAACGTCCTTCAGGCTCGCAGGTTATCGTGTTCGCAGCAGCATTTCCAGGAGACACCTCCAGGGTTGTCTTTTGTCATCCAGATATCACATAATCTAACTTGAAAAGAAGAAAAAAAAAAGACGTTTGTATGATTTTTTTTTTTTATTTCTTAAAAACATTATTTAAATATAATTTTTAATCTACAACCTTCTTTAGAAACAAAAATATTTTCATCCAACTTGCAAATGAGCTCCTTGCCTTATTGGCACTTAGAAAAAAAATAATAAATAAATTCTACATTGTTTATGGGCTGGAGAGTGGTGGTGCAGAGGCTATAGAAGACGAGCCGTGATCAAAAGGTTGCCAGTTCAAATCCCTGGACCGACAACAAAAGTTCTTTCATCTAGATGGGAAAGGTGAAGCACCCATTCCAGTCTCATTCGTCCCACTCTTGAACCCTGAGAAGAGGAGGAATTTGACAGACCCTCCGCCCATGTTGTGAGCATAACTTGGAAAAATAAGCAATGTACCGACTTGAGTACCATGTGGCTGCAAGTAGGTGTAAGAAAGGTTCCTGTCAAAAATTGGGTTAACAAGTCAAAATCCAAGTTAGCTAACAATAGAAATATATATGTAAACTAATTGCACCCATCATTTGAGGAAACTGCTTTCTATTTTTTTGATTGATTAAAAAATTATTTTCTTCAAATGACTGGGGTGGCCTAAGTTTAATTTATGGGGGCCAAGGCCACCACTGGCCACCCCCTGGCTCCACCATTGTACCTGGAGGTGGATAAAATGTCTTCCTCCACTCTCCAGGATACATCGCTCTGCTCTGCCTCAGACTAGAAAAAGATAAAAATAAAACTCCCTCTGTTCTTCTCCACAGTGTCTGTCCTCCCCACTTGAACAAAAACATTTAGGTTTACTTGCAGTCCCTGTTCAATTCCATGCCAGAAAAACACTCATTTCCACAACTTCACTCATTCACTGTTCAAACCCCTCAGAGACGTGGACATCAGACTCAGAGTAACGCTTGTTTAATCTTGACATTACTGTGAAAACAAAAATAAAGGCCTACCATTCTTTGAAGAAATGCATAACCCCCTCTGCTTTTCTGAGCTTTACACTAAGAACATTTTACGAGGAACGATGGAGTTATCACTGTTTTGGTCAAACTTTAAAAACAACATTATGCACAGTCTCATGTGATATTATGAGATCACGCTCAGAGGAGGCATCAGATCTTCCCCTGAATATGGTCAACTCCAACCTCCAGTCATTTGAAGATTGCATCCAATACGTTTCATTAACATTCGTCAATTGGTTCATGAGACATTTTTTTAACAGTCACACACACAGATAAATAAATGTGAAAATGTACTCATGGAGCTTTTGTCTTTCATGATAAAATTAAAGAGAAGAGAACCACGGTGTAAATAAAGAGAAGGGTGAAAGCTCTGTGAAACACAAATCAGGGGAAACGTCTTTGTGGCCTCAGTTTGACCTTTGACCGTGAAAAGCAGGCGATGTTCTACCTGTATGTCTGTCTATTTGCAGAAGATCTCATGAATCAGCGAACAAAATTCAATGTCTGTACAACTACAGCTTACTAGTTTCTGGAGTGAATCCAATGCAAGATGGCTGCAACTAGGCCTGTCACGATAACAAATTTTACTGGGTGATTAATTGTCTCAGAAATTATTATGATAAATGATAACATTGTTTGAAATTTAGCAATAATTATTTGTCAAATTTTAGAAGAAATGTTGATTTGTTTGGAGTGTAGTACCTTTTTTGACCACCTGATGGCAGTATAAAACTGTTTGAACCAAAGGATGGATAGTTGAGCAGGTGACTTGGGCTGACATGGCAGACGCTTGGTGATTTGAGCTCTTTAGCGTAACACTTTTCACACAAAGCTTGTAATTAAAAAATTCAATTAACAAGTTCTCAGTTTCTTTTTGCAGAGAAAAACAACTTTTACATGAAAGCACGGGTTTCAACCATGAATTTTGGAGCTTCGACAAGACGGAGATTTATTCCAGAGATCAGCCTGTTAGCTTAGCTCGTAGCTTAGCTTCTCAGCTCAGCTGCTTTTAGCGATCCAAAAACGCTATTTTGAATGGTCAAAATTTATTTTTAAGAGAAAAGAGAAAGGGAAGGTTCAGTGAAGAGCACCCGAGTTGAGCCGTGTCTTCACTAGAAAGAGAGAGACACGAAGAAACGATAAAGCCGATAAATGAAAATGAGGTTGATAATTTTCATTCATCATGCAATTGATTTATTGTTTATCATGACAGGCCTAGCTGTAACAGCTTTTATTTTATTAGTTAATTTACCAGGTATTTATTTATTTTTTGTTTTATGCTTGAGGTTACTGGTTAAATAAACTTTAAGCATCAGTACCGTATTTTTCAGACTATAAAATGCACCAGATTATAAAGTGCAATATCAATAAACGGGTCTGTATTTATACATAAGGTGCACCAGATTATAAGGCGCATTAAGCGAAACAAAATAGTCAGATACGTCAAACTTTATTCAACTCATTCACAATAACCACATAAAACCGGTTCTAGGTCAGTAAGCTCAACCATTATTAATACATAAGGTGCACTGGATTATAAGGCTCACTGTCAATGTTTGAGAAAATTAAAGGCTTTTAAGTGCACCTTATAGTCCGAAAAATATGGAAATTATGTCAATCTGACTTTACAAAATTCCAAATTAAATACTAATCTGAGATTAATCTAACAACATACAGTAAAAATTGCCTCCTCCTGCTCCTTCCCAGCAGCTGCTGCCATCCTCAAGCCCATCAAACTTTCACAGGTCTTTGAAATATTAAAGTGTGCAAAGGTTTGTGCCGGAAGAAAAACAAGGCGTGCCTAAAGTGCACGGAGGAACGGTGCAGTCCTCCCCATTTATCTGGGTCACACCATTAACCTTCTCTGAGTGGCTCAAAGTTACATTTAGCTGTTTTCCACAATGCATATTTGCACATTTTGACTTTAGACTTGTTGGTCCCTGCAGGAGAAGGCAGTGTGCACAGCATTCCTTCCCTGCGCTTCATGAAAACGCACACTAATGTGTTGCTGAGCCTGTGAGTGAGAGCGAGTGAGGAATGTGACGAGTGAGTATGAGCCAATGAGACAAAGCGGGATGGAAGTGCTGCGTCGTGAGTGTGAAACCGAGACTTTTTTCTTCTTCTTCTTTCACCTAAGACAAACCATCTGTGAAGATGGCCGTCATCAGATTTATTTCCCACAATATATAAAAAAAATATGTTATCATTCATTTGTCATTAAACTTCTCCTCAGGAGTTTAGCACTAAGACAGCAAGGAGGAACATGTAGGTTAGGATTAAATAAATTAATTTAATACGTGTTGGACTCAGAAGGAGTCTTGACTTCATTATCTGGAACAGTCTGATTGTTTCTGCATCATTCTCAGTATTCAGAACAGTTTTTCTTCCGTGCGGTTTTCAGCTCGTTGTTCCTCAGTTTTTGTTCTATCTCAACAATTACTGTAATGTCTTAAAACGTTCGGCTCGGTCAGGACATTACTGCTCTGACTTTTGGTATTTGAGCATTTTTTATTTATATTTTTTTCCCCGTTTTGAAGTATTTATCTTTGTCGGCCATGTTTTTCTAATTGAAAATGAATGGAGCTCTTTTCACATCCTTCAAACACTTCGAGCAGTTTACAACATTTTACTGATCAAGTCAGCTCTTTCTGCTCCTTTCAGCTTCCATCCATCCATTATCTTTACCTGCTTCTTCCTTTCTGGGTCACTGGTGCCTTTCCCCAAAACCTTTCAGATTCTTTCTACAATTTTAGCTTTTCCAGCTCAGTTGTAGATACATAGTTTTCTGCACATTTTAGCCTTTTTTTTCAGCTGCTCTTTTGCTAAATTCCTCCTTTTGTGTTCCTCTTTAATCATTTCAACGTTTTATACTCCTTTCGGCCAATTTTAGCTTTTTCAGCTACTTATTTTCTAGCTTTTTTGCTCATTTTAGTAATGTATTTTATTTATTTATTTATTTATTGTTAATTTCTGATTTTTTTTGGTAATGTATTCAGCTTCTCTTCTTATTTCAGCTTATCCTGCTCGTTTCGGCTGCAATCAGCTTTTTTCCACACATTTCAGTAGGTGTTCCACCCCTTTCAGCTTTTATATTCCTGCTTTCTGCAAATGTCAGCTGTTCAAATTCAACTCGCACGAACTGTTGTAGCGATGAAACCTTGTCAGCCGGTTTCAGCAGGAAGTGACGTTTCCTCCGGTTAAACGGTTAATACGCGTCCTGTTTTCTCAGCCTTCTGTTTAAAATGGAGTTTTCTTTGGGAAATTTTCAAAAACTCTTCAAGATGATGTGGTGCTGTGCCGCATAAACACTGTACGGTGGGCAGGAGTGGTAATGATGGAGAGGTACGTTTGAGAGCGAAGGCAGAACAAAGCCAGGGGGAGATAGATGACTATAATAGCAGCATCCTCCACACGTTTACACAACCATCCTCACCCAGCTTGTCTCGCTGCATAGCAATCGGTGACCGCTTCACAGGCTGGAGGAGGAGGAGGAAGCTGTTCGTCTTCATCGGTCTCGAGCATCTGCAAGGATTTTGGTGCTCATATAGTTTTACAAAACGGATTTGATTTGTCTCAGGTTGATAACTAAAGTTATATTTTCAGGTACCTGAGATGCCTTTTCTTTTTTAAAGATCATGATCTTTGTGTGGCTTTGTGCAACCGTATCATATATTATTGTGAAAAGACAACAAAACTACAAGATTTCTAGAAGAGAGGAGATTTTAACCCCTTGGACACCCACTGCTGGTGCCATATCTGTCCTGTGAGCTCAACCTACCTGTACTGAAAAATATGTGTTCATTTAAAAACAAGGCAGAGTCTGAAACATGAATCCATTGTAGAGCATTTCTGAAATGGTTAATGACATCGGAGCTCACCCAGAACAAGACGCTGAAGCTCAGCACCAAGAGGAAACATGGCCGAGAGCTCAAAAGTTACACAAATATAACAATAATAATAATAATAATGTCACACAATGTCATCAATGTATGTTGCCATACAAGGACGAAATTACTCTCTGCATTTAACCCATCCACCACCAGGTGGTGCAGTGGGCAGCTATTGAAAGCACCCGGGGGGCAATTTGGGGATAAGGTGTGCTGCCCAAAGACACCACAAGGTATGTAGTGACCGGGGATCTAACCTGGGTCTTTCGACTCCCAAGCCATCTGCCCTGCCTCTACACCATCTTGGCCCCCATGACTTTTACATACTGTAGCACTTTGTCTTGGAGTTCCACAAGGTATTTTGCTTGGACTCGTACTTTTCATTTGATGACTTTTGCTATGCAAGTTATTAGTCTGCATGGAATAGATTTCCTTTGTTTTGCATATCATATTGAGCAATATTTGTTCTAAAATTGGGATTAATCTTGGTTTTGTGTGACACTTAGAATAGAAGCATGTTTTAAAAACAAAAAGGATTGACTTAACTTTCACATCCTAAATTCAGCTAAGATAGAAATTGTTGTGTTTGACCCATGTTATGTATTGTATCCCTTTTGCCACTCATAAAGGCACAAAAAAAGCCTTTAATATTACTGCAGGGACACTGGAGTCTTTTATGTAATGGTTATAATCTGTACTCACTCCCTAAGCAATTTTGTAAATCCTCTCTCGTGCTGTATTGATAAAATTAAGATTTTTCTGTCTCAAAACAAGCATTTATCTAAAGCCCAACCTGTGATAGTTATGTGCTCTTAAATTGGTTTACATCCATTTTACATACAAATAGTATTCATAACTTCCACTTTCTTTAATAAAGATTCTTTTAACAAGAGAGTAGGGGCTTAAGAGTATGCCTAAGTCACGGCTCCAAACATACACCATAAATCAGCTAAAGCATGAGGGTCAGGGGTTTAGTACAACAGGAAATAGAAACAATTGCAATAAACTTTTTTTCCCCAAACATGCAATACAATAACACTTCCAGAAACAGCGACAAAACAAACAAATAACTCATCTATGGAGGGCAGGTCTAAGGTCATGCAAAATAGGATTTGTCAAGTTGGTAAGTACAAAATACAACTGAAGAATAAATTGTTTTACTGTGTTTTTAACAGTAAACCACATGATGTGTGTTGAACAGAAAGCTTGATAAACTTCAAGTCTTCTCTTAAGGAAAAAAACAAAAAGAAAAAACAAAACAAAAAAAAAACAAGGAGTGTTTCCTTCAGAAAATTAGTTTTGGAGTGATGCAAAATAAAAAGCAACACATCTCTCAATGTCAAAACATAAAACTAAGAAGATGTGAAACACTCAAACTTAGTTTCTCAGTGGGCTAAGTTAGGCCTGTCGCGATAAACAATAAATCAATTAATTGCATGATGAATGAAAATTATCAACCTCCTTTTCATTTATCAGCTTTATTGTTTCTTCATGTCTCTCTCGTTCTACAGGACACTGGATGACAAAAAGCTCAACTCAGGTGCTCTTCACTGACCCCTCCCTTTCTCTTTTCTTTTAAAAATAAATTTTAACCGTCCAAAATTGCGTTTTTGGCTCATTAAGCAGCTAAGCTGAAAAGCTAAGCTACGAGCTAAGCTAACAGGCCGACCTCGGGGAAAAAAAACCATCCGTCTTGTTGAAGCTCCAAAATTCACGGTTGAAACCTGTGATTTTGTGTAAAAAGTTGTTTTCTCTGCAAAAAGAAGTTGAGAACTTGTTTACTGATTTTTTATTTAAAGCTTTGTGAGACAAATGCTAAGCTAAAAAGCTCAAACCACACTGAGCATCCAACATTTTGAGAACCAAAAAAAAAAAAAAGGAAAGAGAGACAGCCCATGTCATGTCAAGGGGCCTCCCTCCCATTTTTCTTAAAGAGACACACTGCTCGCTCACTATCCATCCTTCAGTTCAAACATTCTTATACTGCCATCCAGTGGTCAAAAAAGGTACTACATACAAAAATTAGCCAACATTTCTTTTTAAATTTGACAGTTACTAATTATTGTCAAATTTAAAACAATATTATCGTTTATCACAATAATTTCTGAGACAATTAATTGCCCAGCAAAATTTGTTATCGTGACAGGCCTAAGCTGAGTGCTTTCACAAAGAAAAAATATGAACATTTGATATCAGCAATGTTGAATAAATGTACAAATAGCTTGCTATGGAACAGTTCAAAGTCCAGATTACATGAAACAACTTCTTGCCATACTTGCACCTTTCACCTGTTTTCACAGCAGCCCTGTGCTCTTCCCACACAGGGGAGTTGAATAAAACAGGCAGGACTTTAAGCTTCTAACAGTTATTCTGAACCAACCATGCTTTGTTTGACGTAGAGTTCTTTAAATAAAATCTTGCTTTGCTTATTTTTGGTCGGCGTTGGTGGAATAATGCAGCTAAATTAAACGTGAGCCTGTTTCATCTAATTCATATCATCGTCCTAAACGTATCAAACTGTCATGGTACAAGTACAAGTACTATTACGTATACTACTACAACAGAGACTGTTTCATTATTTTTTGTAAACATGAATACTGTAATTATGAAACAAATTATATATTTTTAAAAATAGATTAGTAGACAATATATCCCGTATTAACATTTAAAACCATTTTGGTCTGAAATTTAAGATAAATTCCAATTAAACTGTTATTGATGTTGAAGCACAACGTTTATAACTAGGAGTCAGAGATTCAGACATGTGGAGGTTATATGACATGAAACATGAAATATATAAAGCCCTCAAACTGACATGTTTGTTCCTGCCTGTCAGTTAATGAAGATCTAAACTGGACGTCACGAGATCAGTCTGTCCTTGGTCATCAGCTGAAGTTAAAGCACATGGCCATTTGATCCCGTCTCTTGCTGCTTTTAGAACAGACAACTTGTTCCATGTGTGTGGTAAATGGAGTGATCACAAAGTCACAGTGTGTGTGTCTGTGTGTGTGTGTGTGTCTGTGTGTGTGAGAGAGACTGTAAGAAAGAGAAAGGGACAAGGAGTGCACGTGCCTGGCAGGGCTGAGCTATTAGCAGGCCACTTGAGATGGGTTATGTAACCGCGTTGTGACTGCTGCAGTACCTGCTAGTCCTGTAGCGCTGTCAGAATTTTTCACACAAACACAAACACGCACAAACGCATGCACACGCACGCACACACTACACAACAGACACTCGGTGCAACATGAGCTGACTCTTAAGCTCGGCACCACATCATTTTATACCACTAACCAGATGCAATCATTATGAGTCAGTTTGCGCTGTGCATGTGTGTGTGTGTGTGTGTTTCAGGTCTTTTTAAGCATCATGGATGGTAACTTGCTGTGAAAGTGATCCTAACGCACCAACTACTCCTGAATACAATCAAAGTGGAGTTGAACACATAAGGCACAGAACTAAATGGAAGAGATTTCTTGGTGAAGCATGGAGTCAAAGTCCGTTCAGGACCGTGGTTTGAAGACGAATAATGCAAGCTGCTGCAGAAACCAGCATAAGGATCCCTACAGTCCAGATCAGCTGCTCTTTAACAGATAACATCATTGCATCAGTGCTTTTACAATAAAATACGTTCGGTGTTAGTATCTGTGAGTAGCTTAGCACTGTTGCACTTTGGATGGTTAGAGCACCCACCTAAAACAAATGATTGAGGTCCGAGGTCTTTAATTACTTTAATTAAAATGTAATAATGCCTACCCACCAATAAACTTTTTCTCTAGCAAAATATACACACACACATACAGTAGTTCCTCGTTTATCGCAGCATGTCAAGATCTCCGCTCTCTGCCAGCTGCCAGCGCTCTCGGCCACACCCACTTCTCTGCTGCAGAGTGGACAAATGAGATGTGCAGGTGGGAGCTTCCCTCTGCACATGTAGGCTGCACAATAGTGCAGCAGGTGCTAAATAATTTAAATTAATTTATTTTAAATAAAATAATCCATGCCGATCTTGCGGCTCATCCATCAAGCAGCCAATTGTGTTCATGTCTAATCTTACTTTGAAAAACCACAACAGTCTGCGAGAGTCAAAACACTAAGTAGAGAGGGACTACTGTACATTTATATAC
>JARVGV010000350.1:19711836-19723908 GCA_031762435.1 Hypsolebias longignatus | reverse complement strand
ATGGATGGATGGATGGATGGATGGATGGATGGATGGATGGATGGATGGATGGATGGATGGATGGATGGATGGACTAACAAAATAAATTAAGGAAAACTGAGACTAAAGGCTAATAAACTTGTATTCTAAAGCTAAAATTAGGAAAACTGTAGCTAAAAGTAAAAAAAAAAAAAAGTAACCAAAAGGTAAATTAGCAAAACTGGACCTAAATGCTACAATTAGCACCAAAGTAGCTAAAAGCTATAACTTCGAAAACAGTAGCTAAAGACTAACAAAACTGTAGCCAAAAGCTAATATTAGGAAAACGGTAGCTGAAGGTTAACAAAGCAGTAGCTAAAATTTAATTTAGCAAAACTGCAATTAAATGCTACATTTAGTAAAACAGTAGCTTGGGTTAAAATTTGGAAAACTGTATCTAAAGTCTAATAAACTTTTGTTCAAAGCTAACATTAGGAAAAAAAATAGCTAAAAGCTAACAAAACTGTAGACTACAGCCTTTGTTTGTAAATTAAAATAAAGTATCTCCAGTCCCCTGAGGTATCTCGGAGGGAAGTTTTTTTTTTCATTTATTTATTTTTATTTTTTATAATAAGTGAAAAGAGCAGAGGTGATCCAGGTGATCATAAACTTTCTGTCACCACAGCCCAGAGTTACTACAGGATCACCAGCTCCTCACAAAATTATACCTGAACGGCACACCTATAGGCTACGTTCACCCTGCAGGCACATGTGGCCTAAATGTGAGTTATTTTTGCCCGTATGCAAACCAGATGTGATCTTTATGACAGTCTGAACATGACAAATACGTTCTTTTTCTAATCTGACCCAGGTCTTTTTCGTCTGTGGTACTGAATCAGATCCATATCAGGTGTTTTTCAAAGCGATGTCAGTCTGAACGGTCACGTCGCATTTCATTTGACTTTCACTTCAGGAGGATGTGGATCAATCTATGTATTGATAACAACGATACCAACATCATGCAGTTTACAGCTTGAACTCCACACATCTTCAGCCACAGAACTAAAGTCCAGCTGCTTCAGTCTTTATTATTTCAACTCTCATGTCCTGGATGACTGAGTCTACACCAACATCTGATCGTTAGTGTTGGTCCGTATTGATGCTAACGTGATGGAATCTATACTTGAGTTTGTTTTTATATTCAGTACGTTGCTCACGTTCCAGAGGTCAGATCAAATACAACCACTGGACCAAACAAACCTGTCAGATTTTTATTGGTTCTGATTGCACAGTAACATCAGAATCACACATGCTAACATGTGTAGCATCCATATTTCCCTCTGTAAGCACAGCATGCTGCGTCTGACGTCACATCTTCTTCTGCGGGTCGCCTCAGAACTGTAAACGGGTCACACTGGAGTCTGATGGAGGCCACATCTAAATTAAAATCTGAACGGGCATGCAACAAATTGGATCTGAACATTAAGACCTGCGGTGTGAACGTAGCCTTGGAAACAAACAGAGGGAACTTTAGTTTACTTCAACAACAGTAAATTTAAGACAGGAGCAGAAACAAACCCTAAAACAAACAGTAAAGCTGCATAGTAGAAATTCTGTAAAATGCACCTGTAAAGTAAACTGCACCTTCTGTTTTGGTCTGAGCAGTCTGTGTTTTAAACTCTTCCATCAGATGTTTAAAACTGAACACACACTGAACATCTGTGCACGCACTTCCCGTTTTGATGTTTTTTTGTGTTCTGATGCTCCTACACTGGAGTTTGTGGCATATAAGGTGCTATATGAGGTTACATGTGAGGGTAGGAACCGTGTAAGTGGTGGTGTGTTACAGGGGGCACAAATAAAAGGGAAGACGACCCAAGCCTGAAAAATATGAACAGCATAGCATCTTAATGAGAGACAACACGGGAGTTTTGTACATCTTACAGAACAAAATGTTAATTTTTTTTCTTGCATGAATCACATTTTTCCTCATATTGCTTGGCCACTGTTTGTTAATCTGTTGTGATCAGTGTGGGATGTGTTTAGGCATAACCAGCAGAACAGAATAATGCATTTAATAATGCAATGCTTTATTAAAATAAGAAATACCCGCTATATTTTGTCATCATGTTCCCATACAATAACTGAACTAGTGCTCTGCATTTGAACCATTACACATGAGATACACCTGGCAGGCAGCTACTGAAGTGCCCAGGGAGCAGTGAGGAAACAGGCGTCTCACTTATGACATGTGGCTGTTGAAGGAAATCGAACCTGCGACTTTCCAGTCCCAAGTCAGCTGCCCCACCACTGATCCACAGCCATCCTTATGAGTAACCTTATGATTATTGAAGTCTACATTAATTATTACTTGTTACACAACTGAACAAATCTTACTTGTTTTCTAACAATAAGACCTCAGACTTTAAATCTTTAAACTATAAAAAGATAAAATCCTTCACGGATTTACATACCAAAACAGAACTCTCACTACTTTTCACACACAAATGGCAGGAATCAGGATATAAAACAAAACATTCAACCTTTATTTATTCACGTTAATCCCATTGAGCCTCGGGGACTCGTTTTCAAGAGAGACCTGGATTTTAACAAAGAATGATGACAACAGTGGACGACAACGACAACAATAGACAACCATAAAGGATGGGTACACAAAAAAAACAAGTGAAAATAAAATGATAATTAAAAGGAAAAGCAGTGAAAAAACAGCTGTTGTAAGGTGGTGTAAAATACTACAAACTGCAACGTTTTTTTTGCCATGAACTTAACAGATGTTTGAAGCCATTTAGAGAGGTCAAGGTCAAGAGCTTCAGATCTTTTTGAAAGATATTCCAGGAAACAGGAGCGGAGCAGGAGAAGACCCTTTTACCTAGTTCAGTCCACATTGAGGGAACACTGCAGGGAATCATGTCCTGAGAGTGCACGCTGTAGCTGCACTCATGCAGTGACATGTAGGAGGACATGGGCAACAGACCAAGAAGTGATTTAAAGATAAAAATGTACCATTGAGAGAGTGCGTGAAGTTAATGTCCAGTTAACCAGTGAATACAGGCTGCAATGGTGGGTATGATAGTTACAGCCAGTTATGAATCTTACACACTGTGATAGACAGTGTCCAACATCTGCAGGGAGCTTGTAGGAGCGTTCATGTAGATAATGTCATCGTAGTCAATGGAGGGAAGGAAAGTCACAGATACAAGGGGTTTCCTAGCATTCAGTGTTAGACATGATCTGTTTCTGAAAAATAATTTAACTTTCAGTTTCCTTACTAGGTTTTCCACGTGAAGCTTAAAGGAGAGATGTGAGTCGACCAAGATACACAAATATTTGTAGGAATCGACAAACTCAATAGGGACACCATTAGAGGATAAAATCAGAAGAAGAACAGCTGAGACTGACCTCCTGTTTGAAAACAGCGTTTCGTATCGGCATTTAGAACAAGTTTGAGAAGGAGCCAGTCTGACTGGATGATGTCAAAAGCAGATTGCAAAAGCTGGAAAGCTTTAGCAACTGTTTTGGCTCAACAATAAACAACTGTATCATCAGCATAGAAATGTAAGGATTCATCAGGGATGATCTGACCTACGTTACCTATCTAGATTGTGAAAACGGTGGGTCCTAAGACTGAGCCTTGTGGTACACCATTGTTGATTGTTAAATAATTGGAGGAAATACCATTATGTTGAACACATTGCCTCCGATCTGAAAGATAGTTAACACTAAATTAAATAGACTACAGTATTTCGTTTTTGTCTCAGTCAAAGCAGTAGTTTGTGAAACTTCATCAGCTGATCTTAAAAAATGATTTTGAGTCAGCATTTGCATATAGACCAAATGAGCCCACAAAAAACTGCAAGTGAGCAACAAATGTCTTAATAATAATAATAATAATAATAATAATAATAATAATAATAATAATAATAATAAAAATAAAATAATAAAAACGCTATCAAAACAAATTTTTGGCAGGAAACTTTCTTATTCCAAGATGGAGCCACACAACAAAATGGAAGTCGGTACCTCACTTGTTTTTTAAGTACCGGTAATCATGCTCACAACCTGCTTGGAGCTGATTCGAGGGTAAAATAAGTTGATTTTATAATCGTACTTGCAATGTGAGAAAAACAGTGGTCTGTGTCATTGTAAGGCGAGACCTTTGAGATCTGGGAGTTTTTGTCTACGGACAACACAAGGTGTGGATTTCTTCCAGGCACAGAACGTGTGTGTTTGTAGGTTTCTGCACAGGTTTTATGACTTTCTGCAGGGCTTTTCCTGTCAGCTGCAGAGCTGCTGCCATAATAAACCATAAATACCACGCCATGCTCACCAGGGCAGCAGTAGAAGGACACCAGCAGCTGCTGGGGGAACGTTCTCTAATTGAAGTTTACTCTTTGTTCCTTTTCTTGATCAAAGTCAAATCAGATAGGTTGGGGACCAGACAGCCTTAATGTACCTGAAGACCAGGTTCTGCAGGAAAATTCACGATGGCCGGTCTTAATTCCACCGGTGCTGCGCTGATTAAAGTGCTTCATTTCAGTCTGCTTTGGAAATGGCTCCACTGTGAATGCAGGAGCTAAAAGGTTGAAGATATTAATGAATGCGTCAGTCAACTTCAGACTCACTCAACTCAAACTACTCAAACTAGGAGAGCATCTTTGGCCCAATATTGAGGAGGTGGTCCTTCAATCAGAGAGTTTGACCCCCAGCTTCTTATGCAAGATACTGACCTCCCCACTGCCCCTGATATGCTCATTGAGGTGTAAATCAGAACATAGAAGTGCATGTAAAAAGTGAGAACTAAAAAAAGGAAAACTTGTGCATGTGGGTGAATGAGAAACACTGCAAAGCGCTTTGCAGTGAGGTGAGGTTAAAATTGTGTTTTAAATTTCTTTCTGTTAGGACTGAACTGAGCTGTTAATTAGACTCACCTCAAATAAAAGGCTGTATTAAATCAGCTTAAAATAAAAGTTACAGCTCAGAAGGTTTACAAGACTCTGGCAGTATACAATCACAGCAGACATAAATCCACCTCTGACTTGCCAGGGTTTGATGTGCCTTTAAAAATACATGAATTTTGCTTTTGGAAGCTTTACTTTGACTTTTTGTATAAACCAGCAGCACTATGTCCCTCAGCTCTGAGGGATTAGATTAGTGAAGGTTTGTATGGACTGAATAGAAAATGTAAGAAAACCTAAATGTTTTTGGTGCAAGACATTCATGTGGGGAGGCGTTACACTGCGGAGAAGAACAGAGGGAGGATTTTTTTCTTGTCTTGGGCAGCACAGAGAAACAGATCCTGGAGAGTGGAAGGAGAAGTTTTATCCATGACCAGGTGCAATGGTGGAGTCAGGGGGTGGCCGGTGGTGGCTGCGGTCTCCATAAATCAATATTCTGCCACCCCAATCATTTGAGGAAACTATATATTTAAGCAATATAAAAACCAGAAAACTGTTGTGCAAAAGATCGGTGTAGCCAGTTTGCATATGGAGGTGGCCTTCTTGGATTTTGACATGGCAACCTAGTTTTCTTTCTTACGCCTCGATGCAGCCACATACACACACACACACACACACACGCACACACACAAAAAATGGAAGCCGGTACCTCACTTAATTTTCAAGTTATCATGCTCACAAGTTGCAAAGATGAATCTGACCCTGACTCTGGTGAAGACAGGACAGCTTCAGTTCTGAACTTTAAGCTCCCAAAGGTGTTTATCATCTATTTACCCATTCATACAGCACTCTACTAGATCTCTATAAAGCTAATTGAACAAATCATTCTAAAGAGACTAATAAGAGCTTTATCACATTCAAACACCGATGGGACACACATCAGAGGCAATGATGGGTTCAGTGTCTTGCCCAGGGACACTTTGACATGTGACTGCTGGTGGATTCAAACCCCCAACTCTCCCAATGGCGGGCAACTGCTCTACCGCTCAGCCACAGCCGCCCCGTTAAAACATGGTAATCTGAACATTTGCTATTTTTAGGCTCCACCCTTCCTGTAAAAATTTTCTGAGGTTAAAACAGTCGAGTTGAGAGAATCAAAACAGTCATTTCATCCAGAAGGCGAATAAATAAAAAAATTTTTTTTTTTACTCCTGAGCTAGGTGCATTTATAAATTGTTCAGATGAATTAGGATTTTTTTTTTAAAAACTACTGGTTCAGTTTTAGAGAAAATCCACGATGTTCTCGTCCAACTCTCAGCCACAAAGTGAACTAGCTCGTTCCGAAGGCCAACCGAACCTTCACGTCTCGCCTCGGCGGCAAATTTGCCCAGCAACCTACTTCCTTCAGCGCCCATCAGAGTAACAAACACCTTCCTCGGCGCCGTCTCACATGGATGACTCCAGCAGACACGTTGTTCTTGGACGCTGTCACCGTGCCTCTCTGCAGGCTCTGCCTCTGCAGCACCGGTCCCAGAGGACAACGCCTCCGAGGACGTCTCACTCTGTCAGCTGCTGCGTCTGAGCTGAAAGAGGAGAGGAGGGGAGCGCAGTTTGGAGTAGACCCTGGAGTCGGGTTTCACGGCTACAACTGTTACTTTATTTTTGGCAAATCCTGTATTTTCGACTAGTACACATATTTCACCCGTACACCACAAATGAACACGAGTGACTGCATTACCTGAGAACCCATCTGCTGTGACCGTGTGGACCACGAGGATGGTCTTTCGAGGCCCGATCTCACCATGGCAACCCTTCCCACTGAGCATCCCTGCAGCTGCATTACTTTTCAGCACAAACCTCGTCTCCAGGAGCCCATACACCCACAGCAGAGTACGCATACACCCTGTGTACATCTGCAGCTGCAGCCGGGAGTTCAAGGTTGAAATACAGATCAGCTGTTTCCAACATGTCTGATCAATGTTTCGCATGACATTTATTTTAAAAAAAATGTAAAAAAAATGGCACCAGCTCTGAAGTGTTTCAGGGGGTTATCCTGAGCCATATTTTGTCCTCCTTATGACTTTAAACTACAGTACAGCCTTGGCTCATCGCTGATTAAAAGTGACAAGAAAGTAGTCACTGATTCAATGAGTACTCACCTTGAAGGGGAAGAAGGAAAGGAAAAGATGCCAAACGTGCCTGTTAAATGAAGCAAAGCATGAAGCACGTTGAGGAACAACGGACTTGGTAAATAATTCAAACTGAACCATGACCTGGACCTGAACTGAGAATTGCTGAGGTCACAGTTTAAAAGGACTAGTCCAGGGGTCTGCAACCTTTGTGATAAAAACAGCATTTTTGCTACTTTGCTTACTAATTATGATGTGTCCGCAAAACCTGCTACAACTGTGTCAACTGGTGTCCCATGGACCTCTTACTATTGTGTAACTAATGTCTAACTACATTTATTGACATTTTTACATTTTAATACAAAAAAAAAAAAAGACCAGATCCATGTAAAGAAAGGAAAAAATATATAATTTTTAACCATTAAAAAAAATGTAAACACTGAACTCTGCAGGCCGATGTGAGTTCTCATAATTGTTGAATAATTAAATTTCCTACTCAAGGCTTAAAGCTAAAGACAATATAACATTAGGCCCGTTTGTTGGATATCAAACACGATGGAGTATTAGGACCACGCTAAGAGAAAACAATTACATTATGAGGGGAAAAAGTCATAAAATTATGAGAATAAAGTCGAAATAATACGAGAACAAATTCATAGTAGTATGAGAATAAAGTTGTAATATAATCAGAACTCCGACATGAAAAAGCAGTTTTACAACTGCTGTAAAATGATAAATGTTGAACATCTTGTTAAGTTATGCTTTGGTGTTGGTTTTTACAAACAACTAAATAATACATCTGTTAGCACATCACCATCAGATTATCATCAGTATCAGGACTTTGAAATGATTGTGTTAAATGACTGTGTCTGTATTAAAGAAAGAACTGCACGGATTTGTAGAATATTGTTTCTTTTGTGGAAGAGGAGCTTTCTGGCTGTGGTCAACTGCAAGGCTGCAGGTGGTTACAGCTGCGTGACATTCAAGAGGTTTTCTTGTTTCTCAGCAGACAATGAGGATGGTCATCAAGATTCTGGATCCAGTGGGAGTTGAACTTCGGCGAGTATGGCGTCTCTGATGCCGGCAGTACAATAGCAGTGCCCCAACGCACTGTGGTACATGGATTCTTTTGAAAAACTGAAGACATATGGCATTATGAGCTTATTCTTGTAAATTATGATTTTATTCTCATATTATTATGACTTTATTCTCACATCATTATAACTTTATTTTCGTATTATGACTTTATTCTCGTACAACTTTATTCTTGTAATGTTATTACTTTTTTCTCGTAATGTAAATCTTTCTTTTTTTTAGCATAAGCTCCGTTGTACTTTCAGGACAATCCTGCTATGACTTTTGGTATTGGTGCAACTTTAGCTTTTTGAAATATTTAGCCTTTTCTGCCATTTTTGTTCTCATATAAAATGAACTGAGCTCATTTTACATTCCTCAAATCTTTAGATCTGTTTATAACCTTTTACTGCTCCTTTCACATTTTGTTCTGCTTCAGCTTCCTTGTGCAAATTTAAACTTTTTTCAGCTACTTTCAGCTAATTTCAGCTGCCTTTTCAGCTGTTTTGTGCTCCTTTCAAATTCTTTCTGTTGACCACAACATTTTTGTGCTTTGTCTAACTGCTTTCAGCTTATTTCTGCAAGTTTCAACTTTCTCCACTACAGTATTTCAAATACTATTTAGCTGTTTTAATGCTCATTTGAGCTTTTTCAGCTCATTCCACCTTTTCCCCTCCCCACAAATTTCAACTTTTTTTAACCTAATTTAGCAAAAATGTGCTCCACACTTGTGATTTGCTTCTTTCTGTTTTTTTTTTTTTTTTATTACTCCAGTTTAGCTGTTTTTTGTTGTTGTTGCTAATTTCAGCTTTGTTCAGATAATCTCCACTTTGTTTGTGCTCATTTTTGCTTCTTTCACTCTAACTGGGAAAAAATTGTGTTTTCTCCACTTCCTTCTAGTAAAGTAAGCCTCTTTCTGCCTTTTTTTTTAGCAACTTTTCAGCTGTTTTTAGCTATTTTCTGCCTTTTTCTGATAATTCCCCCCTTTTTTGTGTTCATTTCTGCTTCTTTCAAACTGGGACAATGTGTTCTTTCTGTTTTCTTCTGCTAATTTAAGCTTGCTCTACCTTTTCAGCTACATTTTTTATCATTTCTTTTAGCTAATTCCATCCAGCAGTTTTCACATCAATTCAAGTTTTTCAAGGTAATTTCTGTTACTTGGACCTATGGTGTCTAATTAACTTATTTCTGCTCATTTCAGCTTGTTATGCTCCTTTCAACTTGTTACTGCTAATTTCAGCTTTTTGTGCTATTTCTGCTAATATTTATTTATTTATTTATTTATTTATTTATTTATTTATTTATTTATTTATTTATTTATAGTTACACTTTTTTTGTAGCTCATTTAAACTCTTTCCACTTTCTTCTGGTAGTTCAAGCTTTATCTTGCCTTTTCAGCTACTTTTCTGCCCTGTGTGTGTGTGTGTGTGTGCGTGCATGCGTGCGTGCGTGTGTGTGTGTGCACTAATTTCAGTTTTTTAAAGCTAATTTCCTTAAAACAAATTGCCAATTCCTGCTAATTTAAACATAATTTAGGAAAGATGTGTTCTTTCTGCTTTCTTCAACTACTGTAATTTAGGCTTGTTTCTCCATTTCAGTTACATTTCAGCATGTTTTTTTAAGCTAATTCCAGCTGTTTTTCAGAAAGTTCTTCTGCAATAAGCGTTCACACTGCATTTTTGCAGGAAATGCAATTTCTCTAGTTACACCTGATTTCTCCAAACTGAGGTCATTCAAGGAGCTACACCAGATAAGGTCATTGTTCATAACCGTTGCACAAAACCTAACTTTAATTTTAATTAACTTTACATCCTGTTTTATTAAACATATTATGCTTCAGCTTCATGTTGCATTTACTTTGTATTAAAGCTTTACGTCAACGTATAAGCTGCTGATTGTACCTGCAGTAATAGAAAGTATTGTTTTGCCAGTTTGTCAACATCAAAACTCTGATATTTAAAAATGCACATTTACTCTAACCTCCTTTGACATGACCAGTGTATATGTTATATTTATTATGTGTTGTGCTTGAAGTGTATTTGGGATTTTTGTGTTATATTTTCCATGTTTAGCCTTAATGTCATGTTTTATTTCATGTCTCAACTGTTTGTAGTTGTTATAGGTCTGGACTCAGACCGGTCTATTGTCAGAAATAGTGGTAGATTCAAACCTGTCAGTCAGATTGTCAGTCAATCCGTTTTTCAGAAGCTGAGCTAAAGTTTGATGTGGTAGTAGATGAGAGTATTTCACAACACAGACTCTGAGCATATACAAGATTTACTTATCCGGGAAGTAACTTCTGATCTGCTTCAGATATTTTACCCAAACTTTTTATTTGTTTATTTAATTTTTATTTTATCTTTAGATTGCTGGACATGGGCACTGGCGACCCCCCATGACCCAAAATGAAAGAAGCGGGTAAAAGATAATGGGTGGATAGATTTTAATCTTTATTTATTCAGGTAGTCTCAATGAGTCATGAGAACTAATTTTCAAGAGAGACGTGTTTGGGAGCAGATGGGGGTTGAGCGACTTGCTTAGAGGCCCAAAGTGGGGCTAATGAGGGTGGAGGCAGTTGTGGGTGTTTCATCTTTCCCACCCACATTTTGATGTTGACGGTAATGGGAGTTGAACCTGCCACTTTCCGATCACATGCCCATCTTCTCTAACCTCTGCGCCACCACTCCCCTCAAATTGACAATGGCGAGATCTTCAAACGGGATAATTTGTACCACCAGCTGTGTCACATAATCTTTTAATCGCGTCAGTTTCGAGGTCAAGGTCACAACTCAAGGTCAAAGGTTACACAGGGTCTTTGCTTGTCCCGAGTCATCGCAGTAGATTTCTGTATAGTAATAGTTTGCTGACGGGCGTTATGATGCGCCTGACGTGGTTCTCTTGTTGAAGAACTCTTTTAACGCCTCTCCTGAGAGCGTCTGGGACTTGAACACCTGAACACCGAGACCAGGATTAGTTTTCCGACTGGTGGACTCCCACGTCCGCAGCTTGAAGTGTGTGTCCAGCCTGATTGGTTGGATTTAGACGTACGGGCGCATGACAAGTAGGAACACGAACACACACGCGAGCGACTGCCAAGGTCCTCTAAAGTAGATCAGATGCACACAGACACACTGAGCCCCTGGTTTGTCCCCCTGCCCATTTCCTCTGCAGCCCGTGGTGTTTCCGCTGGGGTGAGGCAGTGCCAGCTCCCTCCCTCTGCTTCCCAGTGGGGTCCTGCCTCCCGGCATCTGTCAGGGCAGCTGTCTCTCCTCTCCACTCTGCACTGCACCACGATTCGCCAGGCCTGCGCACGCTGTGGAGAGCTCCACGCACACACTTTCATTAATATACAGGAAGACAAGCTGGGGCACGTCTTCACAGATTCATCGTAGGAGGTAAAATGGTTCGTGCAAAAGATTTTACCTTTAGTTTAAGACTGTGGTCAAATAACGCACTCCTCACACTCATCAATGGTTTTAAACGAACACAGCTCAGTTTTCCACGTCAAGAAACCTCTGATTCCTGTTAGATACGATGGAGAGGGTGCACGGACAGTTTCAATAAAAACCAAACGTGGATTTATCAAAACAGATTGAAAAATGAAACTAGCTTTCAGGGAATGTGTCTTGTTCACCACCTCAAAGGCCAAAGTTTCAATCTTCAGCACGCGGCTGGTGCTCAAGGTGTGGAGGAGAACTCTGAGCTGAACCAGCTCAACCGGTATCGATCAGCTGTGGCAGCCATGTTGAGTCTGGTTAACTCCACAGCTGGTCAAAAGAACAAAACTGTTAAAAGACTTGAGGTTAAAATCAACCAAACGAGGTGAGAAGACGTGAAGAACCCGCGAGCAGAGAAGGAGGAGGAGTTGTGGCTCTTGATCAGGTGAGCCGGACACTCCACGAGGGGAACAGGTGCTGAAACATGATCCTTTCTCGTGGTGTGAGGCAGAGAGGACTGTGTGTGTGTGTGTGTGTGTGTGTGGGGGGGGGGGGGAG
>JARVGV010000350.1:19608987-19619986 GCA_031762435.1 Hypsolebias longignatus | reverse complement strand
ACGCTCAGTCTGCCCATCTCAGAGGAGGGGCATATTGAGCACAGCTGACCAAAATCAGATTGACAGCTTCGGACTGAACGAGAACAACACGCCGCCGAAGCCACGGTGCTCGAATGTTCACCGAGAAGCTGCTAAACTTCATTGTAATTAATGACCAACAGCTATCAGTTGTAGAAAACGAAGGATTTCACAGCTTGATTGAATACTTGCAGTCAGGATATAGTTTACCCTCCATTAGATATTTATCAGTACAAGAGAAGACAATCATAAAAAGCATATGAATCGAAAATGAAAAGAAAATTATATTAAAAAAAACAGAACAAAAACAGCTACATTATAAAGTGATGTAAAATACTAAGAACAGGAACATGTCTGTGTTGGTTTATGCCATGAACTTGGCAGATGTTTAAAGCCATTTAAGTTTTTTATTTTTATTTTTATTTAATTCATTCATTTAAAAGAAACAAAATAAGAAAACCATCAAAAAGAAAAAAAAAAAGAATGAAAAGAGTACAGAAAGAAGAAAAAATATTTTATCTGCCACTTATTAAAAAAAAACTTTAGTCACTTAAATTAATCACCTTAGTATCCTCTTTAAAGCTAGGTTAAAAAAAGTTTTAGTAGAATTTAATTCTAACTTTGAAACTTATCCATCATTAATAAAACTTTCCTCATGTTGCCTTTTTGGACATGCATGCATATATTTGTACAAATTGTACTTGTCTATAGAGAGGAGGTTATTACAGCCTCATACAGTATAAAATCAATAATGGTGATGATATCAGAAAGGTATCGGTATTGGCCGATATCCAGATTTGGGGATCGGGATCAGATCGGAAGTTTAAAAAATGTGGATCGGTGCATCCCTACTAATAACCCACACATACGAACAATAAGAAAGCAATATCATTATACAGTAGATAGTTTATGCTGAAGTCTTGTAGCTGCTCTCACTGTAGAGATCAAACACAGTTTGCATCCGGACACTGTCTCCTTTTTACCCTCTGTACATGAAAACTTCCTCCAGGTACGACCACAGGCACTTATCCTCAGCCTTTAGCCCTTTACTTTGTCATTTTCTCTGTTGTTGTCCTGTCTCCATTTTGGCTTTTTCCTCCAAATCTTCGGTCCATAAATGACTCTCTACTTGTTTTTTGCTTACGTAATTGGTGCCTTCGAGATCTGAAAGCCTTATTGGCTACAAAGATGCAGATGAACCGTCTGAATATTAATTCAAATTGTGACCGTACTCAGTAGCGACTTCTGATTTTTAAAAGTAGCGAAGTAGATTACATGGTCTATGTTGTACTTAATATGAGTAAAATTACACACTTGAAAGAAATGCTCATAAAAGTACAAAAAACTATTTAATTACAGTAATGTGAGTATTTGTAATTCATTACTTCCACCCCTGGTGTGGTAGTAGTTGAGAATCATTCTGAACACATACTCTGCGTGATAACATCACTCAAGATGTGTTTAACTCTTAGGCATGGTGAAATACATAATTTTAAGGAATAATACTAATAAGTCATTTTACTGTTTAAACTCTGAAAGATTATTTAAATAAAACTATTGGTCAACATATTGCTCACAGTCAAAGTTTGACCTTCATTCCTGAGTCTGAGCGTTTGGTTTAGCTTTGTATTTAGTATTTATGCATGACTTTTAAAGCAAAATAATGCTCTTCTGGATTAAAGTCAGCTGTTGGATTCCAGACTTTCACCTTTGTCACTAAGCTGCTCACACGGGCCCACTTTGACCTTCTTCTTGGTCCCGGGGTGGTCAGCCGCTGCTACGCTTGGCGGTGGATTTAACTGTTGCATGGGGTGGTCTTTTGTGTGCTCCCGCATTCATGTTTTTGTTTCTAGATGACCCGACCCCTGCGCTGCCTCGTCTGGCCTGCCAGAGCGCCGTGTGAGGCTGTCCTGGCACGGTCCACTCTCCTGCACTCTCATCAGGCTCACTCATTTTGAGTCTGCCTTGATCTGGGCTTTACGCCGCCCCCCAAGCATGATCTAAGCTCGCACATGCGTAGTGGCTTGTTTTCCAGGAAAAGCCTAGATTTGGCAAAAAACAAACAAAAAGATAAGAACATACTTTTGATAAGCTCAGCCATTAGAGGCACAGGCAGAAATGCAAATGACTTCACAGAGCGGCTGGTTTCCATCTGTGTGGAACTTCTTGCCGTGTCCTCATCGTGACATGTTTTTTTTTTTTTTGTCACTCCATAAACACATTCTGCTGATAAAGGACAAGTGCAGAGCACCAAAGGAATTTGATTTGATGCGAAGAATGCAAAGCAGAGAGCGGATGCTCATATGTTTTTGAAAAAGAGGGGGTAAAGCTGATAAGAGCGAAACCTTCCAGTGTTTTCCAGTCTGTAAATGTCATTTTAGACAATGTTCACTTAGAGACAAGTCAGAGATTGATAACATGTTCATTCAATATCCCAGTTAAGAGGGTTACTTTGAAGTCAGAATCTTTATGCAGAAACAAACAGGGTGACATATTTGATGTCCTGTCAGATATTATATTACTGTATATTATAAAAGGAAAATTGATGGTATACTTACCCAATACTTACAATTTAAAAATGATAACGCAGCTGTCGTAAACTGATCACTTCACAGCCAACTCCTGCCCTCTGTTTGACAAAATATTTGAAAGTACACCAGCTAGACTGTGATTATAGCACAAGCATATTTACATAATAATAAAAATAATTAATTATGTTCCACCAAAATGTTACAATGATTAAAACGAAAAAGACTTTGTAAAAGCAAAGATAATTTACTTTAAAAAATGTTTTTTAAATGTTGATGTATCTGCAACCATGCAGTGATACAATAATCAGATACTTCTACAACTACTACCACTACTATTACTACTACAACAATTACTACTACTACTGCTACTACAACTACTGCTACTACTAATTCTAACTACTACCATTTCTCCTTTGACTACTACTATGACTATTGATACTACTACTACTACCTCTTCTACTTCTACTGTTACTACTGATACTGTTACTTCCAAATACTACTCCTTTTACTACTACTACTTCTACTACTACTACTCCTTCTACTACTCCTTCCACTACTACTACTACTACTACTACTACTACTACTACTACTACTACTACTACTACTACTACTACCACTACCACCAATACTATTACTACTTCTAATACTACTACCACTACCTTAGCAAACACAAAATGTATAAATGTTAGTATATTGTATAGATATTGAGCTAAATTTTGGTGTGATAGTAGCAGTCAGTAGCTGAGATTGTCAACCTATAATTTGACAACACATTGCAAAAGTTATTTTCATTTAATTTAGATTTAGCCTTCTATTACGTCTTTTTAATGTTTTTATTATTGATCCAGTGATATTTTAACTAATTTGCAATGTCAAGACTATATTCCCTTTAAATTAATAATAAAAATAAAAATCAAGATTGCTGTATTGTTTAAAATAATTTCATAGATATTGTATACAGATGTTTATTATACATAACTGTGTTATCATTTGGACATTATTCATTATGTAAAGTCTGAACAAAACTGGACCAAGAACAGAGCCTTGTAGGACACCCACAGAGCAGTCAAGATTAGAAGATCTGATCCCATCAATATAACCACATAGGTTTTTTTTTTTTTTTTTGCTTGTTTGGTTGATCTGATTTTCCTAAAAAAAGAAAGAAAAACATTCGTCAGCAACAGTGTGTCATTTTAGATAAAATAACTTGTTGACTAAAAGTTTTATATGTTTTCTTCAGATTCAAAAATGCCCTCTGCCTAAATGCAATAAAGCTTGAAGTGGTATTGCAGGTTGAGTTTATAAAACTGGATTTGTGTGCGTAATGGAAAAAGAAACAGTGGTGGCGTAAAGCCGTGACTCACATGTGATGTCCTAAAAGACGACTTTGTAAATGAGCCTCGCTGTCATGCGGGGGAATGGTTTATATTCACTGTTAGCGGAAAAACAGGCCGTTTTGAGCCCATCGACAATGAGCCATGTGCTTCCTCCACAGTATTTACATGCACATGCACCTGTGTGTTTGAATGGATACGTACGTGTTTGAGGGGGTTATGTTTGTATTTGAGTGCAACAGTGTATACTTTGTCAGGCTGAAGACACTCAGACTTAGCGAGTGTGCACTATTCCTTCTGGTGAGAGTGCACATATGTGTTTGCATGAAGACCTGGTCTTATGTGGGTGTGTGTTTGATAAACTGTGAGAGCATGTGGGAGACTGTTTGTCTATTCATCTGGGTGAGAGCGGCAGAAAAAGAGTAGAATGAGGAGGTGGAGGAGATCTGTTTTCCAGCTTCTATCTTCAAGTCAATCAGTACAGTAACACAAACCTCTTTATCCCTCCCTTAAGCAGAGAGACGGGCAGAGAGACAGACAAAGGGACAGACTCTAAATAAATGCGTCTGAAAAAACAAACCAGAAAGGAGACATAAATTGAATCAAGCAGCTGTGAAAAGATGGAAGAATCAAAGTTCTCCTCTTAACATCTGCTATTTTAATATCTTACCAGCGAGATATATCTGTCTAATTTAGACATGAGCGGAGTGATTCATGCGCACACAACATTTAGAGCGAACAGAAAAACTTTCTCACACACACAACCAGACGACTCACCACAAACCGTGACTGATGCCAAAGATAGGAACGAAAAAACAAAACACTTTTATCACTGTTTAGGTATCTGTCTGCAGAACGAGGACCGTGAACCAAAGAAGAAACAAGCTGTAATGCTGATGCCCCGTGCCTCTCAGGGGCTTGAACAGTGAATGTTTTAATAGTTTTGGCGATGAGTTTTTCTGGACTGGAATCAAGTAAACCTTAATGTTTTTGGTGCAAGACATTCAAGAGGGTATGAGTTACACTGTGGAGAAGAACAGATGGATGTTTTTTTTTTTTTCTTGTTTGAGGCAGAGCAGAATGACGAATCCTGGAGTGGAGGGAGACATTTTATCCACCACCAGGTGCAATGGTGTAACCGGGAGTGGGGTGGTGGGGAATGGTGGCCTTTCATAGATTAATCTTGGGCCACCCAAATCATTTGAGGAAACTACACTTTTAAGAAATATAAAAACTAGAAGGCATCAAATGATAGAGGTGGCTGGTTTACATACATGATGGTGGCCATCTTGGATTTTGATGTGGCAACCCACATATTGATGGTGACCTTCTAGATGTAGCCACACACAAAACTGGAAATCTGTACTGCACTTATATTTTTTAGGTATCATGCTCACAACATGCACGAATGGGTGGATGGACAGGAGAATATTTCCAAGTCCTCCTTCGCTCTGTGATGAGGAACAAAAAGAGAAAAGACAAGAAGAAAACCTTGTAGGTTTAATTGCCGGGCATGTTAGCCACAGACTCACGGGCGTAGTTCAACTCTGGGTTCCATACAGATCAGGAGTATGGTCAGTGAGAGTTTAGAGGCACAGACATCACATGCCTGGGGGGGTGGGGGGGGGGTTGTCATGGTCCCAGCCTGTTACTGCAGTATCATGCCCCATTAGCTGATGAGTTGCTATGCTCATCGTCTTTTCAGCTCCAACCCATCCCAGCATGAATCACTGTGGCCACAAGTGGGAAAGATACCTCTGACTGCCACATCAATCACCCATCAGACACATCGGTCACAGCTGTGTCCACATCTGGAGCAGAGGAAGGCACCGCAGGGGAGGAGGCAGAAAGACCTGGACTAACCTAGAGCTCAAATCTGATTTTGTGCCCATGTCCTCATGTCAGGTGCAGCTGCACTGCTTCCCAGCAGTGTTTGCTCATTTACGATTCTCCCCATTTGCACTGTTCCTAGTCAGCCCCAACTCTGTGCAGCCTGCCACAGAAAGAACCCGTTTGCACCAATACTTTAGCTAGTATTTTTAGCTGATTTGATGCTGGTTCAGGACCTCTTTTCATCCCTGCTTCTCTGGTGGAGCTGAGTCGAGCTGACTCCAGACCAAAACGTGAATGCAGGACACTGATTGGTCAGGGGGAGGAGTCACTGGATCCCAGAAACTTTTCACCGATCAGCAGTGTTACCAGATTGGGCTGTTTACCACCAGTTGGGCGGTTTTCATTCTCTCTTTTGCAGGTAAAAATTGCTTTGGGCCAGTGGGGATAATTTTGGCGGATTTGGAGGCAGAGCGGCGGTTTCTGAGTTAATCTATTAAACACATTTAAAACAATCATTCATCATTATTTCATAGCAAAGCTCGTCTGACCTTTCTCCATCACTGATTGGCTATTGTCAGGCTATTGCCAGGACGTTCACAACAGAGAACTGGTGAGGCAGTTTTAGTGGACACCTCATTGAGTGGGCTGGCCCATTGCTGAGGTACATCGGAGCGGCCGCCATATTGGATGTGGCAGAACTGCCGGTCAACCGATAGAAGGAAATGGACTGAACTTCATAAAACACCATTGTACAAAGTATTTTTATGTTGATGCCTGTCATTCACACACACGCTAATATACTGTATTTGGAAAACAAACAGGCACCAAAGACAATATTTATAACTTTTAAAGTGATTATTAAAAAAGTTTACTCTTAAATGTTTAGGTCAAAGGTAAGCACTAAACCAGCTTATGTATTATTTTGAGTGTTTACAACAACTAATGTGTGTAACACTATGACTGTGGTGATAAATATAGAAATATTCATAGTGAACATTTAATTTGTGTCTATAATAATTAGATCCTGAAATGCGACATGTTGATTTTCTGAATAAAGATCACTAATGATCACATTTAACTGATTTAGATTAATCACATTGATGAACAAATAAACATCAATAAATCTTTACAGGAGTTGGGGGGTATTGCGTGCGTGCGTGCGTGCGTGTGTGCGTGCGTGCATGCGTGTGTGTGTGTGTATACTTCCTTTTTTTATTGGGCGGGTTTTTGTGTGATGAAGCGGTTTTTAACAGACTTTTGGGCTGGAAAACCTCGACTCTATCTGGCAACACTGCAGATTCACCATTTGCAATTTCTCGGGAAGCGGAGCAGCGGCTGGATCTATTTTTAAGATTTTTTTTTAAAACAATAATGACAACGATGTGTTTAATTCTGAAGTCCAAGCGTTTTTTTGTGCTTGGTGACGACAATAAAATTTGAGCGAGCGGAGTCACCGTGGAGGATCATACTAGCTGCCAACCCGTTGAAGCAGGCGAGGCCGGACCCTGGACCCTGGTCTCGCCTGCTCACAAAGGCCGAATTACGAGTCTTGGCACGCAGGAGGACCGAGACGAAGGGTGGAAACTTAAAACAAAAACATTTTATGTATAAAAAAAAAATAAAGTTTTTTTTATTTTTTTTTTATCAGTGAACAATAAAAATAAATAAACGGTGCTGGCTTTATCATGAAATCCTGCTTTCACTTTGACTTCATTAAATAGTCTGTTAATTACAGTTAACTCAGCTGAAAAATCTTAAAAAGTTAAAATTATTGGATCTCAGGAATATTTCACTCAAATATGTTTAAAGAAGAACTACGGCCTTTGGTTCAACTTTATTTTAACCCACAGATGTACAACTCACAAACAAGAATTGCACTTTAAATCAAAGCTTTAAATCAAAGCCAAACTTTAAATCAATGCTCAAAATAATCTGTATGCAAGAAAACATAATCTGTATACAAGAAACAAAACCACAGTGAGTGCAAATACATCAAATGATGAAGAAAATAGAATTTTAAATATACTGTAGATATTTTTGTAGGATCTGGTTCATCAGATTTAATTCTGTTTATGTCACAACAGAAGTCGTCTCAGGGCTCTGAACAGAAACATTCATGTATAAAATGTTAACAGAAATATTCATATTTAAAAATATTTAACATTATTCATCTGAGGAGCAGACTGCTTTGACTCATCACAGAACTCATTAGCAGGATTTTGGATTCTGGACACGCCTCTAGGATCGGTCCTAAAATGTGGTGCTAATCCAGACTGAGCTGAGCAGGGCTGAGCAGAGTTGGGGCTGATTAGGAGCACTGCAAATAAACCATTAAGGTACTCTGGCCAGACTGCAGCACACCCAGCCCCAACACCCCAGATCCACAGTTTTCCCTCATTATATACCTTTTCTTTATTTCTGCTCATCTCTTCCTCGATGGATTGCTCACACATTATCTCCCACTTTTCTCACTTCTCGCTCCACCCTTCCAACAACTCTCTCTCTCAGTCGCTACCCTTTAGACAGTGGTTGCCATGACGACAGCTATGCGCTGCAGAAATGTCGAAAGAAACCTCTAAGTCCTCCTCACTGTTACTTCCTCGTTTACTGTAACTCCTTGCGGTTTCCTTGTGGGTTTCTGGTAGTTTTTCCTGTGACAAAACAAACGGGCACGCTCGATTTGATTTAAAATCCATTCATCTGTTTTCTGTGCCCATAACGAGCCAGCAGCTGTGGTTCGTGTTATCCACATCTCAGCTGCTCAGCCGTGACGCCCTCGATGTGGAGCCTCAGTTCACCTTGGCACAGCTGACCTTAAGGAAAAACTTAAACATCTTCCTGTGGACCTCCAGACGTCACGGACCCTGATCCGTGTCGTCTCTCACCCCCACGCCAGCTGACGCGCTGATTTTGGTCCACTCAGGACGTTCTCATCTACTTCAGTTCATACACTGTCTTTGACAATTGCAGTGCAGGTGTAAAACACCTGGAAAACACCAGCACAGTTGGAAAGTGCAATGAAAAGTGTGTTTCTGTCTCTTCTGTGTGTGCTTCAGCAGACATGACGGTTGGATGTGCAGGTTTTCATCTTTGATCTATTGCTAGCACACACCTGAGTTCACGGCTAAGGAGACAACACCTTGTTAAAGGTTTCATGTCAGCAGGTGGGGCTGTTCCCAGACGCTGCTTTGTACTCTAACCACTCCACACACTCACACACTGACGTACTTTTCCTTTCAGTACCATGAAAAGTGCGATCATGTAACTGCTGTCAGACAAATATCATACTAAAACCCTTTGAACCTGATCACTTAAAACATCAACTACTGATTATATTTTGGATAGCTTGTTCAAGATGGCCACCACAGCTACTCATCTGTAGAAGAAAATGCTAAAATTTTAGTAACAGAAAAAGTTATTTTGTCCCCCGTCGTGGAGCAAGGAGCGGGAACTTCTAACACACTCCATCCATCCATCCATGCATGTTATGCGCATGATAACTTGAAAAATAAGTGAGGTACTGACTTCCATATTCCTGTGTGGCTGCATCTAGACATGAGAAAGGTTTCTTTAGAACCATGTCAAAAGGAACTGATGCCATGTATGTACAGTAAGTTTCTGTTGGCTGCCCCCTTCTTCAGGGGTCACCACAGCGAGCGAACGCTCATGAAATATTTGGCACTTTGTTTTTTTGCCCATGCATGTACTTCCCGATGCAACTGTTCCTCAAATGACTGGTGTGGCCAAAGATTAATCAAGGCCAAGGTGCTCCCTCCACTCTAGGATCTGTCATTCTGCGCTGCCTCTGAAAAGAAATAATAAAAACCTACTTCTGTTCTTCTCTACAGTGCAAACTCCTCCCCTCTTGAATATCGCACACCAAAAACATTTGGGTTTACTTGCATCTACCAAGGATAAGTTAACGTGTCAATGAAGAATCCGTCCAGAGGACATGACTTAACCTGGTTAGATTCATCCACCTGGATTACTGAGCATGCATCAGGACGTTTACGTGCACTCTTTGTTCAACTCCAGTACAGAAAAACACTCCTGTCCAAAACTACAAGCATTCACTATTCAGATTCCTCAGAGGTGGGATACAGTGAACTTCACAGGGCTTTGGCGTGTCGCTTGTTTATTTGGTAGCAGAGAGTCATCTCCAACATTTATTGTGAGGGCAAACAGATTTTTGTTTAAAACTTCGGAATGCAGGGAATGTTAGTTTCATCACCTCAGGTCACTATTTACTTTTCATTTTCTCCTAAAATTCTGCCTCTGGTTGAGTCTTTGACCTAGCACCCCCACCCCACCCCCACCACGCCTCTGCAGCCCTCAGATCCCTACAGAGAATAAAAGAACAGATAAGTGTTAGAAGCAGGTACTATATACTGTACATTACTTTAACCCCTATTTTGGCCTTGCCACAACACCCAGACACACACACATACATTTTGTTGGGGGGAGGGGGCAGATGGAAACAACACAACCTAATGGTTGTTTAAAGCCGTTATGTTGAAAAAGATAAACTCATGCTTGTGAAAGGGCAGCGGTGCGATGGAGCTGTATCAGTGTGATGATGTGCAGGTATGCTGCTGCTTGCTTCACGGTGGAGGAAAACTGACCCCCCCCTTCCCCCCTCCACCACCGTTCTAGAGGGATTAGAAGTCAGACAGCGACGGGGTCTGTGGAGAGTTCAAAAGGACAGTCCCAGAAAACAGTTCATTCATTCAAAAGACTAAACGTTTTATTCATTTTTAAACAATTAAGTGTCATAAATACAATCAATCTTACATCCTTTAAGGCAGGGGTTCCCAAACTTTTCCAGGCCATAGCCCCCAAACAGCAGTAGCTTCTGGCCAAGGCCCCCCTCGCAAACCCACAATCAACGCTACAAAATATGTAAAGAACATCAACTTTTAGAATGTTTTAATTTTTTCACTATATTCAATCAATGATTACAGTTGCTGAGCATAAAAATGTTCTTAACCAACGTGTTATGTTCACACTGACAAAAATAAAGTTTCAGCAAACTGCTGACCAGAAGAACAAAACAAATCTAACCTCTCTCTCAAGCATGTTTATCTGGAAATTACATATATAGATTGCCCTAGTGAGCAATTATTATTATTATTATTACTTTAATTTTTGCTTTTTTTTTTTTAAATCATCTGTGCAGCTTTCTGGGGCCCCCACTTTGAAAAACACTAAAGTTCATGCTCAGTAATCCAGGAATCAAATCTGATAATTCTCAATCAGGTCATCTGGACAGTTTCTTTTTAGTAG
>JARVGV010000350.1:19580333-19598237 GCA_031762435.1 Hypsolebias longignatus | reverse complement strand
AGCCCTCTGGAGTGAAGGTGAAACGTTTCTACTAAAAAGAAACTGTCCAGATGACCTGATTGAGAATTATCAGATTTTTGTAGGAGGTTTTTAAGGGTTTCTTAGCTGAATGGTTTATTAAAACGGCACCCTGTGCCACTCAAGTTTATCAAACCAATTGCAAACATCCAAAAGGGGGCTTGCGTGGTCATTAACAAGTTTTCCATGGTCAATGAGCTGATCAGGACTACTTGATCGGACGAGCCATTGGGTGAGATGAGGGTGTGACTTGTGGGTGTGGACCGTGAGTAGTCTGGACAAATCTCCACCGTACCAGCCCAAATGGGGCCAATATACAGTCCTATCTGGGGAAACAATCAAACATATGCTGGGGAGTATGCTCAGCTACTATCACACCAAATGTTAGCCTAAAATCATTAGTCAGCTGAAGTATAGGCAATTTTGGGTTTTCTAAGGTCAGCTGACTGTGGCAGCCATCTTAAACTGAGGTAACTTCAAAAAGTGACCAGTTGGAGATGTCAACTTTCTAAAATATTTAGTAAATTATGTTCAGTGGTTCTTTACATATTTTGCAATCAATCATAAACAAACACAGAGGTGGGCAATAATTCCGTCTATGCCTTAGATGGCAGATGATAATAAATAACTAAAACAATCAATAGGCTTAGATTTTAATTTCCAACTTGCACAAACATGCAACCTAAATAAGCATACACAGTTACAAACAAGTTTTTACAAAATACTCTGTTTAAAAATGAACTTTGACTTTGACTGTATTTTTTTTTTTTTTTCCACTATGGAGTATGCTGTTTTGTGGAAATCAGTTTGCTTGGTCACTCCTCTGATTGAAGAAGTCCTTTGAATGAAGGAGGAAACACCTCAGACAACTTTTTTTTTTAAAAAAGGGGGTGGAAACCGTCCAGATGACCTGACTGAACATTTTTGGATTTTATATCTGGATTACTGAGCATGAACTTTTGGTGTTTTGAACCACTTTGGTATGACTGTCTTAGAAGACTTGACAGGGGAGAGGGCGACCCCCGGTGGCTATCTTAGCACCACCAAACTGTTTTTTTTTTTTTTTTTTTTGTTGTTGTTGTTGTTTGTTTTTTTTCCACTGTGGAGTATGCTGTTTTATAGAAATCAGTTTGTTTGGTGGCTCTTCAGACTGAAGAAGTTATAAAGGACGAAACGTTTTATAAAACATCCATTTGGTGGTTTTAGTTCTTCACTCGCTCTCATGCAAGATGGACGCCTTTTCTTCCCTCTCCCGTCCTCTTCCTGTTTTTTTGCTCTCTGTCTTGTGTATTGGAGCTCCTATCTTCCAAAATGGAAAACTACTGTCATGGATCTGGTCAGCTGGACTTTCAATGCAATTGATAAAATCTTTTCAACAAAGCGACAGGGTCCTGGAGAGCCCTCATGCCCCGCTGAGACGCATGCGGCAGAATACGTCATGGATCCGTGGGGAGTTTGGGAGCTGATGTGCCTTTTCGTATCATCTCAGGAGGATGCCAAAGATGTTTCTATAATTGGAATCATGACAGCATGGTTTCTGCTTTTTGGCACTGGTGGATTCGTATGTTATCGGCTATTGAGGAAGACATTGGCAGCAGTTTCAGCCATGGCAAAACTTCAGAGTTAGTATGAAGGTTTGGTTCATGCTTTGAAAACTCAAAATCAACTGATTTATGAGTGATTTGCAAGAATCGCAGGCCACCTGCGGCTTCTGGGACTCGCCAGCATGTTGAGGACGGACTTGGAGGAGGCTTATAAGCACGGACCAGCCCACAATCTGGCCATTTTGGATCCTAAGTACCAGCAGGACTCAAGGCTGATGAGAAAAAAAAATAGTCTGCCTGAAAAAAATCAACAATTATGGCTTATCTGAATCTGACTCCCCCGTTTGGCTTCGAAGCAGGCCAATATTAAATTTCTCCAGGGGTATGTGTAAACTAAGGAAAAGCTCTGTCCATCACAACTATCACAACACCCCCCACCCCACCCCCACCCCAAGAACTTCTGTGAATACTTATCAGAGCTGCACTGGCAGACACCAACATCTTATCAGGACAATGGTACTATCTGGAAGTGCTTCATGGAAGAAATCTCACTGTCTTGTCGTCTAATGCATATGTAATGTGCTCATAAATGTGCTTGCGGGTAGAGATTTTTTTTTTATGTCTTAAATTGTATCCTGATAAGGACAAGATGTGAAGAGATGTTTTTTGTAATACCACAATTCTATCCTTGTGGCCTTTTCCCCTTTTCTATCTAAAAAGTATTCTGAAGAAGGATAAGAGGCCACGCTCTCAGGAGCAGCAGCAATGTGCACTCCGCCCATCTTTTGGACGACTGTACCAACATAATCTCACTGTATTTCAGTACAATGATAATAAAACTTATTCTTCTGATTCTGGTGATGAAGCCAATATTCAAAGTGAGGATGATAACTCCACAGTGACAGCTCAGTGGTATAATTCATCCAAGGATTAGAAGACAAGTTAACATTTACAAGTCCAGCTTTGATTCTACAGCAACTAAGCTGTAATGGGATTGTTTGGGTTTAAGAAAAAAAATTCCATGTCCATATTTTAGTCATTTCAGAGCTACAAGAAGCTACATAGCATTATTGAAAACAGTATATAGGTCACTCGTGATGTGTCCATGTAGAAGCACAGTTTACATTTTCTCCTTGTTTTAATCTCTTGGTTACAGGAATTTGGTTACAGAACGATCAATTTTAATTGTTTTCTTCCCTAACAACATCCTATTTCTCTTTGAGATGAAAGTGCTTTTGATTCAAGGTTCATCAGAACGTTTTCTCTCTGAGGCGAAGAGCAGCATTTGATTTACGAGCAAGAAAAAGAGTGAGAACACAGAGGGAGAGGACACACCAGTCGAGACAACAGGATGGTACCCTGTGCCCGGTTGTGTGAAAGAAATATCAAAGAATCAGAGCAGGTGTGAAATTTAAAAAAGGCGAAAGAAATGGGTCATGTTTTGACATCACTAAGAAGACTTGATTTTAATCTCCAGTGCCCTTTCCATTGTTGTATCACCAGAGAACAAGATACTTTCTGAATGACTGAGCGTATGCTTTTATATTACAGGGACTGACATTTAGGAAGGATCTAAAAACATACAAAAAGTGCTCAGCATCACTCAGGTCAACACTATCTTTTAATCAAGGCCTTGTATTGCCTGCTGTGTTTTACACCAAATTTTAGACCAAGATTGTTTTATGAAAACATAAAATACAAATATATGACACTCACAGTATGTGTTGTAAATGACACCCAGCCACTGCTGAAGCCCATTTTAAATGGACTGTACTTCTGTAGCGCTTTCCTATTATCAAGATACTAACAGCTCTTTACAATCTGTGCCCTCATGTATCCATTCATACAACACTCTACTAGATCTATACAAAGACTAATCAGAGCTTTATCACATTCATCCACCGATGGGACACACATCAGAGGCAATGATGGGTTCAGTGCCTTGCCCAGGGACACTTCAGCATGAGACTGCTGGTGGAATCAAACACCCATCTCTCCCATTGGAGGATGATTGCTCTAACCACTAAACCACAGCTGTCCCCAGTACTATTAGCTCAGTATCAGTCAAACTGACTAAATTAAAGTCTTCTTTTTGTCTTGGCTAATGATGTTTAGCTGTGATCGCCATCTTGAATTGTGATTGTATAAAAAGTAATCAATTTGTCCGGGGTTGTGAGATATTTGTCTATCAAACAGCAAAGTTATAAACAAACTTCATGTGCAATCTGTTAAAGCTTGAAATATGTGCAGTGGATCAGTCTCAGCTACTGCCACATCAAATTTTATTTCAGTGTCTATTAAGAGACATTTTTAAAGATCAGTTAGCAGTGGTGGCCATCTTGAGTCAGGTTGACTCAAAACGGTAATCAGTTATAGAGTTTCATCAAAGGATTACTTTCTGCAAGTATCAATAACATCTATCAGCTAGTTTGTGAGATATTTTTGCTAACACTAACAAATAAACACATCTGCAAGCCAGCGCTCACTCTTACAGGGATGATGTTCACATCCTTGATAGAGAGGAATGTTGGTTTGAGAGAGGAGAGAAGGAAGTCATGTGAAGATGTTGGTACCCGTTGTTAAGCAGGGACAGAGGCCTCCATTTCCATCTGTCACTTTCTTACAATGCTTTTATTTCTAGTATCACTCAGCCCTCTGTGAATAGCAAGTGGTCATCAGGGCACTAACGATCAGTCGTTAAGCTGATGGTCCTCATTTTGTATGTGAACAACTAGTTTTGGCTGTCACCAGACTCAACCTTGCTAGATCAACCTAAAATTGCCACACTTGCACAGCAGTTTCAGCACACATCACTGTGGATCTCTATACATTACTGTGGGGCAGCTGTGGCTGAGTGGTTAGAGCAGTCATCCTCCAATGGGAGAGTTGAGGGTTCAATTCCACCAACAGTTACACATTGAAGTGTCCCTGGGCAAGACACTGAACTTCTCATTGCCTCCGATGTGTGTCCCATCAGTGAATGTACGGGTATGTGATTTAAAGCACTGATTAGTCTCTACAGATTCAGATTAGTTTTGCAGAGATGTAGTGTTGTATTAATGGGTAAATGAGGGCACATGTTGTATTGTAAAGTGCTTTGAGTATCGTGACTAGATAGAAAGGCACTATACAAGTACAGTCTGTTTACCATTTACATTCTGTCACTGTTGCATCAGTAAAATCCTGAGTGCACCTTTAGCTTAAACTGCAACAAATATTTTGAAGTTAAAGTTGCGTTTGAAGGCGAAAACACCTTTTTTGTGTAATGAAAAGCACATTCTATAAAGAGTGCATACTTAAGCAAGAACCACAGGACATTTTAAGTGTTCCCTTCCAGCAAAACACAAATAAAAAATGGTGACGATATCAAGTTGTAGCTTCCTGTTACCTGCAGGAGGCAGAGTGCAGGCCTTTGATTGGCTGGTGGTTGGAGGAGGCTTCTTCCTACGGAGAGGACTCCCACCAATGAGATCTGAGTGGTGGACCCTGGAGACTGTTGGAGACTGGGGGATGCTGGGGAGAGTTCGGGACTTGGCCAGTAGGGGTCTCTGCAGCTTCCTTTCCAGAGACCTGCATGATGGCGTACAAAGAAATGTAAAACAATCTCATCAGTGTGTAAAATAAATTTTCTTTTGAGGAAGAAAAAAAAAAACTACCTATCCAACCCAGTCCCAGCTCACATACAAACATGGATACTCACATAGAGCTCGGCATTAATGAGAAACAAGAGCAGCTCCACAGATCAATAGCAAATTACTTCCTCCTCAGCATAATCAGGCTAAGGGTGATTCAGATGACTGCAGGGATTGATTTATCATAGCAGTCAATTTGGCACAATCTCCAGTGGAAATCAATGATCTCAATCAGGGGAATGACTTAACATTTGCCGCAACACATAAGATGCTATTTATAGCAATCCTAATCTGGTTCAGGAGGCAAGTGAAGCTGATTTTTCTTCTTCACTTTAAGTAACATCCAAATCATACTGTTTTACTGAATGCTCAGAGAAAAAGCATCAATAGTTGTATCTAAAGACAGATAAAAGCTGAAAAACACTCCACAACCCAAACCCACAACTGTGAGTCTTCACTGCTTTCAGCTTTGATCAGATTGTGAAACAAACACATTTCCAGACATCAAATCGTCTAGTAGCAAAGATGACATCTGATCACACAGCTGTATAAAAGATTAGCAAAAATCATCATAAAAAAACAAACTCAGGCAAGAAAAGCTGCAAGCTATGTGCTTCTGATGTGTTTAGATGTTTTTCTAGAAAGGTTTTAACCTCAAATTTTCACTGAGATTTATTTTAGACAATAAACTCAGTGGAATTTACTAAATTAAATTAAAGTTTTACTTTGATTATTTTACTGTAATAATAAACAAAATGTGACTTGCACATTCCATCAGCATAGTTACAAAAACACTATGAGGTTATATTTTAAAAACACTGCATTGCTTCTTTTTGACATATTAAAATGTTTGTCGGGGTGATTGTTTTGTGCAAATGTTCTCAACCTTTTTAGACTGATTTGTGTTCATTTTACTTGTGTACCTGTTTCATCCTTCTATGTGCTTTGCTTTCCCATTTTTTATACCACAATTTGCTATTACAGCATCCTAAGTACAATTCTACAATCTGTAGACTGAAAGTGCTAAAGCTAGCTTGTGCTGCCACTAATTATGCATGCAAATATCTAAAGACTTCCAAGTAAATAACCATTTAAGGCAATAATAATGAGGACTGAACAGTTTATAAAGTAGTGTTCACTTGAACAAAGCAGACAAAAAAAGCTTATTTTACTTTTGACTCAGTTATGATTACAATTTAGCAAATTACTTCATTATTTTTAGAAAGGAAAACAACATATAATAGCTCTTCCTTTCTCCTCCCTATTATAGAGCAGGATGATTTGAAGGCTTAGCATAATTTTTCTCAGGGGATCTATTGGGTAAACCAACAGCAGGCTCTAAGTCAGCACACCTTCGGGTCTCTGGAGCACCGTAACAACCTCTGACCACTATCGGCTTTTAAACCACAACCTGAAATAAGAAGTGGGATGTGAAGATGTGCAAATTTGACTTGGGACCACAGAATCCCTGGATGTGATTCAAATCAAAAACACAACACACTGAAGGTGACTTATGTTTTATGCTGACTATTTACATAGAGGCAGTGCACATGCACACACACGTTTGTCGTTCTATCTTTACAGGGACTTTGCAATGACTTGCATTCATTTTTCATTAATTTCTATAGCCTAACCCTGATCCTTACCAATGCACTTTTTTATGGAATTCCAACCAAGCACATTCAAAAGCTTCAATATGTACCTAACAGAAGAGCCAGGATTCTGATGAAGCAAAGGAAATATGACCACATCACCCCAATCCCCTAACCCCTCCACTGGCTTCCCATTTCACTCTGCGACTACAAGGTTTCCTTATTTACCCACCAATCCATTCACAGCATTCTTAAAGAACTGCTCACTGCTCAGACATCAACACGATCCCTCCGCTCCACAAATTCTTACCAGCTCTGCCCTCCCCAGATGAACTGTGCACCATGGGTGATAGGGCCTTTTGCTTTGCTGCTCCTCATCTGTGGAACAACCTCTCCGGCTATCTAAGGATACCCCAGACTACAGAAAGGTTTAAGATAGGACTGAAGACCTTCTTATGTGAAATATTTGACAGTGTGTAAATGTATTTTTAATCATGTTGTTTTTAGTTTTTAAGTTTTTTAGTTCATGCTTTGTTCTCTGTTTTATATTGTAGCACTTTGAGATTGTAAAATGTAAAGTGGAGTGTACTGTAAATTCAATACATTATTATTATTACTACTACCCTAAAAGTAACCATTACTAGTACATACTTGATCCTAAACCCAATCCATCCTCAATTCACACTTTTGTCCTAAACCTAACCCCTAACCCATCAACGGCACTTCTTCTTATGGGGTCTGGGCTTTGGGCCCCATAAGGAGCAGTTGGTCCTAATAGCACAGTATAAGTTGGAAAAATGGGCTTTACAAAATAACATAGAAAGACACATACAAAAGCACACACTCCTCGGAGTAGCCGTGAGAGCAAATAACTTTGATTGCACAAACACTCATATGCGCAAATCCCATTGTTGGCCTCCCGCCTGCACATCACAATGACAAGACAAACAGGACTGAACAGTCGGCCCAGGCCACTCTGACAATTTGGGTTTCTCACATCCAACAAATATGTTGCTAAGCAACGTAGATAACAGAAAGAGAAGAGAAAAAGAGTACAGGAGAGGAAATAAGGAAGGAGAGGAGTTGGGGGGCTGATTTGTTTACCATTTTTTTCACCCTATAAGTCACTTTTTTTTTTTTGCAAAATTTGCATGCCCTGCAACTTATATGCCAAAGCGACACATTTATGATTTTTTTCTCATATTTATAAACCAATTTTTGGCTGAGATATGACTGTTTTCATTCATTCTGACTGAAAATATTGAACACTACCATTAATAGCTGCTAGATGGCACTCGAGTACTGGCATGTTGTTGTGTCATGTAATAGGTAAAAATGGCTATTAATAACACAATCGGCTTGCCATAGACTGCCACCTTTGTTCTGCTTGCTTGGAGCAACCGTCAAATCAGCCTCATTTTGCTGCACCGCCCCGGCCAAATGCAGCTGATTTGACCATTAAAGTGCATTTATTAAGTGAAAGTTCAACTGAGACACACCTTTGCTATAAAGTCGAGCAAACAAATAATTGTTTTTAGTTGTTTATCTTGTTAAATTTCTAAGAAATGAGCAGCGACTTGTCCCTCTGCGCATGTCCGCTTCTGCGTATGGGCTTTTGAAATGCAGCTGTTTTGACCGTCAAAGTGCATTTATTAAGGAAAAGTTATACTGAGACACACATTTACTATAATTTTGAGCAAACAAATAATTGTTTTTAAGTGTTACTCTTGTTAAATTTTTGTTAAAGTCCTCCTGTGCACACTCCCACGGCCACCATTTGGCACAACACCAGCCCACATTTTTGGGTTGTCAGTGTTGACTCACAACAGATGCGACGTATACGGCGAAGCTACATATTTATGGATTATTCCACTTCATTAGACATATTTGGACTGATGCGACTTATAGGGCAGTGCGACGTGTATGGCGGAAAATACGGTATTTAGTGGAGGCCATGTTGGATTTTGATGACAACAGTGAGAACCTTTGTAACACCTAGACACAGCCACATATAAAATGGAAGTCGGCGTCACTTATTTTTCCTGTTATTCAGCTCACAAGATGGATGGACAGAGGAACTTATGGAAGGGATGTCCAATTCCCCTCTTCGCTCCACGATAGGGGACAAACATAACCTAGTTTGTTAAAATTTGACTCTTTTGTTGATCACAGTTCAGTAAATGCTAAATTAACAGTCAGAACGGGTTGATTTGTTCAACTTTTCCTGCCAGCTTTGAAATAGTCGTTAACTCTGGGATAAAGTATTATGAATAAAACTCATTCAGATAGTTGTTTAAAAAATGTGAAAACAGAACCAGATCATTAGTTCCAGGAATGTGAAGTTGGTTGTACAGCGGGATCGTTCTGTTTTTGGTCAGACAGCTTCCCACAGATGTTTTGCTAAGTAACAAGTCTAAAGACCATTCCCACATTCAAAGCTCACTTTTCTGACCAAACCACTGAGCAGTTTGTCTTCTGACATCGTGCAGCGAGGTGACACAACACCGCAGTAATCAGGGATACTTTGTGCGGAAAAAAAACACAAAGGCATGCCTCAGATTCCTGCTCTAAGCTGCTGGAAATGAAACAAAAATGTTACCTCGATAATCAGAGTTTCAAAGTGTTTGTTAATGCATCAAGACGTTTTGTTTTCCAGGAGAGCTCTCTGGGCTCAAATCTCCAACTGTTACTCAAGGCATGGACTGTCGACATGCCAGCTAGGCTCCTATGCTCAAATTGGGTTTTTATAGTCCATGTCTGCAGCTGCCCCTGTGCTTCAAACGGACAAAAATGGGCCGTTGTTGATGCGGGGCTTCATCATGACTCCATCCCACTGGGGTTACAGAAAAATGACCAGTTGTCAGCAACAGGCTGCTGGACTTTACAACCATGCTGACTGTTTATTTATTTATTTTATTTAGTTGTGTTTTGTTTGTGGGGGTGAGAATCTGTTCTTTAGCTATACAGTATGTGTGGATGTTTCTGAACCATTCTATTAAGATCTGTTTTTCTTTGTACATTTTTTGGCACCCAACACCCCATTTTTGATCTATTTCAACAATTCATGTCTGAAATTGTTAGCTCATTCAGGACATTCCTGCTCTGACTTTTGGTATTTGTGAAGTTTTCACTTTTTGAAAAATTTAGCTTTGTCGACCATGATTTTCTCATTGAAAATGAATGAAGCTCTTCACATCCTTCAAACCCTTTGAGCTGTTTAAAACCTTTTACTGCTCCTTTCAGCTCCTTTTAGCTTCTTTCAGCTTCTTAAACTTTAGTTTTTGTCTCCATTCAGCTGATTTGTACACATTTCAGCATCCTTCAGCTTCTTTTTGCTTCTTTCAGATTTTTTTCTGCCAACTTCACATTTTTTGTTCATTTTTCTGCTTCTATCTCATTCTGCTTTTTTTCCAGCAATATTTTAGGTAATTTTTCCTGCAAATTTTAGCCCATTTCCTTCTAGTTCTTTTGCTAATTTCATCACAATGGGCTTTTTTCCAATAATTTAAACTTTTTTCTGCTCTTTTCAGCTTCCTTCTGTGCATTTCAGTCTTTTTTTTAAAGCTTTTTCAGCTACTTTTTGAGAACTTCAGCTGTTTTCCTGCTCATTTCAATTTTTTTGTTGCCTATTTCATATTTTGTGTCATTTAGTCAGCCTATTTCTGCCTATTTTACGTTATTCTGCTCATGTCTGCTGTACTGTATTCAGCTTTTCCTACACATTTCAGCTGTTTTTCAGCTGCTTTCAGCTTCTTCAGCAGATTTCTGCAATAAGCATTCAAACCGCATTTTCAGAGGAAATGTTGTTTCTCTGCTTTATTTATATTTAACCCTGCAGTCAGCGCAGCATTATGGGACAGGTCTAATCTTATTGTGGTTTTCTGTTACCCTCACAGCACCCCAACCCTGACCCCTGCACACATCTGGCCTAACGAGCTGATGAAAAGTGCCGTCCTGTCTCTGCAACGTCTCTGCTCAAGGACAAACGCGGTTCAGGGACAGACCTGAGTCCAGACGAAGTCCTTAAACCTTTGTGTGTGTAGAGTCAGCGCAGCTCTCTTGTGACTGACAGGGCTTTCCTCGGGCGGTGTGCACAGGCTTAGTCTGGCACAGTTCAGAGTGTGTGCAGAAATCATGTGCTGGAGTTCAATTATCCAGACGCGGAGCCCTCCTGGAGGCTTTTGTAAGTTCTGCTCTGCGTGTTTTAGGTTGTTAGATGAGCAGAAGATGGTAATTTTCCCATTAGATCGATATAAAAGTTTATGACACGTCTGAAGATGCGTAGACGTGTGCACATATACGTATAAAACTGTCTTACAGTCAAGGTGAAAGTGTTAACAAAATCTTTGTTGGGAAGGTTAGGGTCAGGTTAGAACACAGGACACTGAACACTGTTTAACATCAGCCCCATCAAACTGTTAAACAGTAGAAAATGTGGCTCCTAGCCATCACTAAACACAAATTCCTCTGAGTGGCCATAAGAAATATGTTCAATCTATATCATGGTTTGACTTTTAGTGGGACACCATTTCTGCCTCACAGCATAAATGGGGTTTTTATTGTCCCTGGACTCTGGGGACATTAAAGTCTGCAGCACAGAAACTGGTCCTGACACTAAAAGCTCATTAAATGTTATTAAGAGCTCATCTGCATCATATCTTATCACATCTGAGTCTTTGTTTTCTGAGCGCCACAAATATCTTCAGTCCACAGACAAAAAGGCAGGATAAATTTAGTTGCTTCAGAACTAAAAATGATCTGTGAGCTATTTTGGATCTGACATTTTGCTATTTATTACTCCAAAGAAAAACAGGGTTTAAAAAAAAAAAAGACCTGATTACAATGTAATCTGCTGTTTGAGATCCATTTCGAGCTGCTCCACATTAAAACAATCTATAAGTTATATTGATAGATGTTCAGTAATGAGTCTAGTGCAGTTGAATACTAGGATGACTTCATCTCTTGTGATTTACCCACATTTTCTCCTCACTTTTCCTTCGGTCATCACAACACTTTAAATTCTCTTTAAGCCTCTTCCTCGCCGAGCTGGGACTCATTAGAGACAAAATGACAAGAAATACCATATACCACAGACTATAAGGCGTAACAGATTATAAAACGCATATAACTAAATGGGTCTGTTTTCATATGTAAGGTGCACCGTATTGTAAGGTGCATTAAGCAAACCAAGTTCATTTTGACAGTTTTTTGAGCGTTGTGCACCACATAAAATCAGTTTGAGGTCAGCAAGCACACACATAAGGCGCACTGTCGATTTTTGAGAAAAATAAAGGATTTTAGTTGTGCCTTATACTGTACTCTGAAAAATACGGTACAAAGATTTCACCTGAAATGACTTTGAACTCATATTTACAACATGTTTACATATGTACCGGTAGGTACATACTGTAAACATTTTCTGTGTCAATTATCACAAAGTGTCTTTATTTTGTCTGTTTCATTTGTTTTTTGTCTCTAATCAGTCACCATCAGACTCAAAGTTGTTCCCCACACTTTCTGACTCCTGGAATGAGACATGTCCTGATGCATGCTCAATAATCCAGGTAGAAAAATCTAACGAGGTTACAACTCTGTATACGCGACGAAAAGTTGTTTTTACAACAGTTATAATAAGTGGCAGAGAGCAGAATGTTTTTGTGCTACTCACTCTTTTTCAGCATGTAGGAGCACAACTAATAAAATCCAACTGGTTGATCCAATGTGAGAAGGTGCTATTTATAAGACTGAGTTTGTTGCAGCTCCTCAGACTGATGAAGTCCTTTGGATAAAAGATGAAACGTTTCAACAAAGTAGAATCCATTCTGAAGACCTGACTTAACCACTCAGCTGACTTAACCTCCTTGGATAAACTGAGACGGGGTTCAGACCCCAGCAACGACACCGGCAGCACTTTGGGAGTAATTTAGTTGTTGCTTCAAATCCCTGCAGCGTGCGAGTGACTTTCTACAACCAGAGAGAAAATTGGGAATCTTTGCAGAAATTTGCTAAACCATTTTCCAAAGCCCCTCGCTAATGCTGCTCATAATCATCCCCAGCCGTCGCAGCCTGGTGGGATCAAAACCAGGAGCAGCCATCTTGAACAGTGAGGGTCCACCTTATTGGTCTAATTTACTGGCAGGAGGAGAATGATGCACAGAGACTTTAACCGTCTACAACTGATGATAAATTATTGAAATATTGTGCAGGGTGACAACTTAAAATCCCTTCAATATTATGATACAAATTGATTAATTACCGGTAAAACAATCATAATTGTGTTCATGGTGTTGGGTTGTAGCAGAAACTGTGAGGCTGTTGGTTCTGAGAGCTTTGACCTTTCTGGAGCCAGGTGAACAGATTGGACGACTCTCAGGTTTAGTTTTATTTGCTGTTTGCTGTGAAGACATCCAAACAACAAGACCCAGGTCTGACAACATGGCAGAAAACTGTGAAGGACTAATCTGTACTGTCTGAGTTGCACTTTAATTTGTCAGATAAACTCACAGACATGAGCCATCTGAGCCCCCCCCCCCCCCCCCCCCCCCACAACAAAAAAAAAAAACAAAAAACTACCCACCAGCATCTGCAGCATCATTGTTTCTCTCCTGCAGACATGTCTCTTATTAGGTCAGTTAAGTGGGACAATCTCTTCAAAAAGAGGACAGTCTGGACAGTGTGTGTGTGTGTGTGTGTGTGTGTGTGGGGGGGGGGTGTTTAATTGAAGCAGTTACCTGAGTGAGCTTTGTTCTGCTCGTCCTGATTTGTTTGTCTTCAGACGACTGTCAGCTGCAGGACTGCTCCACTCAGCGTGTGCATGAAATCCACAGTGTCACTCATGGAGGGAAAGTGTGGGGGAAGGAGGGGAACTGTTGGGGGGGTCTGACCCCAACTGACCCCCTTTACTGTCTCTCGCTGTGTCCCAATGAGGCTTCCGCTCAACGTGTGCAGCTGTTATCTGCAAATGTTGCTGCGTGTGTCTTCTGTGTGTGAGTGTGTGTCCTCTGTGTGTATGTGTGTGTGTGTGTGTGTTTGGAGATACATCATGTATCATCAATTAAAAAAAGGTTATAAGTCCAGATTTAACCTGTTTTGTTTTTATCTACCTGGATGATTGAGCTTACAAACCTGAAGCAGTTAGTATCTTACCTGTTGCAGATAGGTCTCTGATCGACCTCGATTTGGAAAACGTAGAACTCTAGCTGAAGCTAACGGATGGTTCAGGCGGATCTAGACCAAAGTGGATCTCTGGTTTATGAAAACAAATGTCTCAAGTTAGCCCCGCTTAGGTTAGCTGATAGCTCGGGTTTGTTCAAAAATTAATCTTCAACGGGTAAGATAGTAATTGTTTATTTCCCCACCAGAACCCTGTTCTTAAATATTTAAGTTTTCCATTTAAGAGAAGTTAGACTAAGAATTTTAATGTATTAAAAAGGATTTATGTAAAAAGTTTGATGCTTTTTTATATCTGGTTTGTAAATGTTAGTGTTTTTTCTTGTTTACAGATTGCCTCTGATTGTGCGTTAGTTTGTGGTCACAGGCGTTTCTTTGTCCGCTGCTGGATGTTCCCTCACTGTAGCTTCAGGTGTTTTCACAGCAGCCGAAGCAGCCTGATTATGAGCCTGTTTATTAGTCCAAGAGGCGAAGCTGATGATGTCTCCAGTGAGCACATCTGGAGGTCACCTGAGACACTTATTGGCTCATCTCTGCCTCCCTCCGCTCTTTTCCTAAAGCTCATAAAAATACACAAATCAAAAGTGATCTATTTGTCTCTGCTCTGAAGTTGTTGATTTACCCCCGTCTCTTTTGCCTCGTTTCAGCATCGGCTCCAAAGTTAAAATCCATCAAGATTCCAACGTTAGTGGACGAGGGGAGCCCTCTGACAGTGAAGTGCGAGGCCACGGGGAACCCTGTCCCCACCTACAGGTGGTTCAAAGATGGCAGCGAGCTGAAGAGGAGCAGACACGTTAAAATAAAGATCGCCAGGTGAATTCAAAGCTTTTGGTTCTGCTCCTTACCTTCATGTAATGTCTACACACATCAAACAGTTTTTCACTGACTCAAAGACTTCCAGTGCAGCACAATCACATCATCCTGGGGTTTGATAAAGTCCCACAGATGGTCCTGTATGGTCCTGATCAGACCTGTTTGGTCCTTCATGGTCCTGGACTGTGTGGTCTTCAGGTTCAAAGCACAACAATAGCAAATTAAACATGATTTTCTGAAACATTTTTGCGTTTTCATTAATTTTATTACCATTTGATTGTTCGCCGTCATGAAAAATGGGCAATGATGCAATTGCGTGTTTGTTTTGTTAGCAAAATATTTCATTAATCACTGGTTGGATTTTAATGGCTTTACTTCCACAACTGATAAACCTTTAGTCAGCCTGATTCGAGAAGTCTGGCAGAGCTCTTTACTTTAGGAGAGAACAAATAAATATAAATCATTCATTGTTGTAGATACTGAGCTAAAGTCTGGTGTGATAGTAGCTGAGAGTCATCCCCAACACATCCTCAGAGAGCTAACAGATATTTAGGCATGAAAGATGAGAGGTAATATGAATTTGTTCAAAAAATGTTGGTACGATTAGTGTTTTAAATAGGGATGCACAATATTATTGGCATGGTATCGATATCGATCGATATTAGCGATACGGTTAAATATCTGACATTAGCCATTCCATCAAAATAACTCACCGATATAAAAGGCTCTGTTTTTGTATTGCAACCCAGTGACAAGGATGCCTGCAGCGCCAGCAGAATGTTATGACGATGAAGACCATGCAGAATAATGTAGTAGTTTAATTCCACTGCCGAGAAAGCTATGTAGTCTCTGTAAGTAGGTGTAGGACAAAATATTGGTATTGGTATCAGTTATCGGCCAAATAAGTTTTAACATATCGGCATATCAGCCAAAAATCCAATATCGTGCATCCCTAGTTTTAGCGTTTGCTATGAGATGGTGTGTTTATTTTAACTGCTTTAAAAGATTATTGTGTGTTCTGTTCATTTTATCGTTTTTTTTATTTTTTAATTATGCTTGATAAAACAAAGTGGTTTGCACTTTGCTTTAAATTTCTGCCCACTATAGTTGTGCTTTGCACGTTGAGACCGCTGTGAAAACGTCTCAGAAACACTACAGCTCAACATGCAGGGTGATTTATTTATTTTTAATCATCTTGGGTTATGATTATGCAACCATCTGGCATGTTGTTCTTGACATGATGAAGTGATTTAAATCACAGGAGTAAAGTCAAACATAAAACACACAAAGAGAAAGTCTTGTTCCATAGATATAATGTTACCAGTCCCTGCAACACACCACAGATTGGTGTCAATTTACATTTTTAATGAATAACCACCAGATCTGGAATGTACTGTATTTCTGATGTTTTTTTTTTTTGTTTGTTTGTTTTTTGTTTTGTTTTTTGTTTTTAAACAAACTGTAAGACAATGTGTTAAAACTAAATGTGCTTTTGGTCTACTGATGTCTTGTTTTAAGGGCCTTTAGAGGGGAAAACAATATTTAGCAGCTTTGATTTGAATTAGCATCAAGGTTACTTGATGATGCTGCAGCCAGCAAGTAGTTTTACTGTTTTTGTTAATAACTTTGGCTGTAAATGAACAGTTGCATAACTAAATTATCCAGCTCAGAGAAGTGGCATCAATAAAAGAAAGACAGAAAGAGCTTCAATCCCGTAATTACCCCTCAATGTCTGCTGCTGAGCTGAAGTTAAACAAGGCTGTTTTTTAAAGGAAAATGCCCCAAATAAGAGATTATGACGAGTATATAATAGAAACCCTTCAATGGTTTTTGAATTTATAAAGGGTAGGGCTGCAGACCAGCTCCATGCACTGCTGCTTCTCATCATATTTACTCTGCCATCTTTGAAACCCAGCAGATTTTCCGTTTTGTCCTCGTGTTTCCACACGTTGCTGTTTCCTCCCTGCCCCGGTTCCCCTGACTCAGCTGTGCGACTGTTGTCACCCACAGGAAATTCTCCAGAGTCCAAATCAGCAAAGCAAAGCTGGAGGATTCTGGGAACTACACGTGCGTGGTGGAGAACCTGCTGGGGAGGGACAACTCCACCGGCACCGTCAACGTCCAAAGCAGTGAGTACCCACTCGCAAGCAACCAGCGAGCAGGCGCACATGTTGCTATCGTCTTTTCACTTACCAGCTGAGGGATGTAAAAACACGCATGAAGATCAACTGTCCACACGTGTGGTTCTGACTGAAAAGTCAGTGGAACAGTGCATTGTACTCAGCAGTGAATGGAACGTAGACGCAGGGGAAAGTTTGGCCACTTGTTGCAGTTTATTCTCAAACTGCTTCGCACATCATACAGCTAATGCAGATGACGGGTATAACCATAAAAACAACCCAGATGAACAGATCATGGGGTTTAAAATCATGTGTTACTCGTTACAGACTGATCATGTGCACTCATTACAGACTGAAACATGCTGATGAGAGCTGCGTCATTTGGTGCAGGGGTGAGTTTGTAGCTGCTTGGTGTTTAGGCTGAAAACGCCAGCTAAGGATTAGCAGGATTTTGGATCAGTGATTCATTTAGGTTTAGATTTATTGTTATATGCAGATCAACGCAAGGTCAACAATGCAATGAAAATGCTCAGGACAAGAAGAACCATCTCGACTTGCCAAAAAGCATGCAACAAAAATACAAAAACAAGGCACCAAAAGTGAAGAATATCTACAGCAGCATGGTCCTATTAGCAGAGTGGTTCTGTTGGCTGTGAGGTTCACTTAGCAACATGGTCCCATTAGCAGCACAATACTGTTGCAGCATGATACTGTTAGCAGCTTGGTACTGTTAGCAGAGTAGTACTGTTAGCAGAGTAGTACTGTTAGCAGCGTGGTACTGTTAGCAGCGTGGTACTGTTAGCAGCGTGGTTCTGTTAGCAGCGTGGTACCGTTAGCAGCATGGTACTTTTAGCAGCATGGTACTGTTAGCAGTATGGTACTGTTAACAGCATGGTACTTTTAGCAGCATGGTACTGTTAGCAGTATGGTACTGTTAGCAGTGTGGTACTGTTAGCAGTATGGTACTGTTAGCAGTGTGGTACTGTTAGCAGTATGGTACTGTTAGCAGCGTGGT
>JARVGV010000350.1:19568740-19580233 GCA_031762435.1 Hypsolebias longignatus | reverse complement strand
AGAGTGGTTCTGTTAGCAGTATGGTACTGTTAGCAGTGTGGTACTGTTAGCAGAGTGGTTCTGTTAGCAGTGTGGTACTGTTAGCAGTATGGTACTGTTAGCAGTATGGTACTGTTAGCAGCGTGGTTTTGTTAGCAGCGTGGTTCTGTTAGCAGCGTGGTTCTGTTAGCAGTGTGGTACTGTTAGCAGTATGGTACTGTTAGCAGTATGGTACTGTTAGCAGTATGGTACTGTTAGCAGCGTGGTTCTGTTAGCAGCGTGGTTCTGTTAGCAGTAAAATTATTTTAGCAGCATGGTCTTGTTAGCAGCATAGTGAAAACGACCACAGCAATGGACGATGACTGCCCTCCAGAACCGGGTCCAGCAGACACAGAACATCCAAGGTTCTCCCACGGAATGGAGTGAAACCTTCAAATTTTTTATGCTTTTATTTTTTGTATTACCCAGATGAAGCAAGATGAACTTTGTAAGCACGATGCAGCAGAAAGAACCAAACTAAGTATGCCTGTTTGCATTGCTTCCACTGCATTTCCTGTCAATTTTGATTACATTGAACAGTTTATGACTGTCCTGAGATTGTTTTAAAATGTTCTAAGATGTTGCGCTTCCCCAAGGAGCGCCCTCAGTTCAAACTGAAATGTGTAAAGTGACAAGCTTTCAAAATTCAGGGAGTTGCTCCGTTCGTGAGATCTGAACTCACTCTCTCTCCTCTAACTAAGGAGGGTTGTCCCCTAAGAACCATGCACAGAAACAAACATGCTGGCATTCTTCCACAATAATAATAGAAAAACAGAACCAGTTTTGTCTCATCAGTCCCACAAACCTTGGAGTTTGTCAACATTAATTATGGAAAATTCTTGTTTGTTTTGTTGATTTTTTTCTGCTGAATGATGAAGTCCATTATGAGTTGAAGGTGCCTTCAGAAAGTGATGCATCTTGACATTGGAGTTCGGCCTGAATGGTTTTGAATGGTTTCCTTGGTTCTCTTCTTCTATCTAACTCTTTTCTGACTGACCTGGGGTCGCATTTCCTCTTGCATCCACATCCCGGTGTCACGGTATGAGGAGGATAGTAAACAAACTGACTCAGAATGCAGACGGGAGGCGAAAAGTTGAAAACGAAACCTAAAATGTTCATTATTAAAACTAGAAAAAAAATTAAAGTCTGGAAAAATACCACACAAAAATATTCACCAGAATGAGAATGCAGGAACAGAGAGCAAATCGTACAACTGACACAGAAGACAGAAATGGAGAGTGTACGTAATCAGAAACTAAATTAACAAAAACAGAAACAGCTGAGCAGATAACAAAACGGGAACAGGTGTGAGTGGGCGTGGCAAAACTGAGGAGTGAGATCTGAACAGGGAAAACTGAACCGATCAAACAAATAACAGAACCATCAAAACAATAAACAGAATATACTGATCCTCACACCTGGGAGGGAGCAGTCCCCTGAAACTTGTTCGTTTTGACAATACTGGCAGCTCTGCTCCATGTTCAATGTGACTAACACACTAATACCAAACAACAGCATGTTTCATTTATTTCGGCTAACAGCGCCTGTGATACTGACTAAGGTCACTTCGTTTACAGCACGTCTATAATGCAAGGATGAACAAAACTCTTCGTGGTATTTCAGCACATCTTTGTAAAATAAACTCCAAATCATTTCAGTTTTAAAGCACTGTTCAGTTTGCTGGTGAGGAGCAACGTTTTCCCACAACGAGGCAGGAAGTTTGGTGACTTTTTTTTTATTTTAAGTGCCTTAAAACCACCGTGTGTGTCTTTGCTTCGTACTGCAGAGGTTTCATCTTCTTGTAGCTGCAGGGGGATTTTTATAGACATCCCACACAATCTGAAGTTCAGAGGAGGAGAAGTGCTTCTGGACTTTTTTTTTTTTTGCACGTTCACATTCAAGCCCAATAACGATACTTTCTTGTCAGGGCCACCTTTCAGATCCATTGTTTACTGTTAGCAGACTTAAGCTGAGCTGCATTATTAGAGTAGCAGCTTTTTGCAGATAAAGAAAGAAGCCATTGTGTTCTCAGGAGTTTTCTGCATGCAGGCCTGACAACCAGCAAACACTTGTAGCAGAAAAGAAGACATCCATCTTGCGTTTCAAAGTAGCTTCTTTTATTTCTCCGGCATAATAAAAAAAAGCTTCGGCTTGGCTTCAGAAGCCGTTCGTGAGACTCTCAGAGTGCGACACTTTGCTTTAGTCCCGTGTTTCAACACACAGCAGATCACTTTACTCAGTGTAACATTTAAAGACTTGCAGATCTCTCAAGGCCTACTGTGCAAACTTTTATGAAAAATTAATCTAATAAAGGCGAGTCGCTGCATGACAATTACATTTAATGGTAATTACATAAAGTAGGTTGAATCATGCAGGGGTTGGAGAATCCCTGGTGGCGGCACATGTTTGCTTGACTTTTCTCGGGAAGCCTGCGAACAGGCTCGTGGCCCGTGAAACCGTATATGATGATCTTAGCAGGCAGAAGTGCTGGTAAAGCAAAAATATCAAAGAAAATCTAGAGTTACAAAGCAGCGAGCGGGCAGGCTGATTCCCACAGTAGCTGTGATGGATAAAACATGACCGAGCAGCGATACGGTGCAGTTTTCACTTGCGGCGCTCGAGATTTAAAACAAGTTCAACAGGATATCCTTACGTGTAGGGCATGATATGATAAACAAGTTAGCAACTGTTAAAGCTCACGTTAAGGGACATTGTTTCCCCTCTCTCTCACGTGGCGTGCACTTTTATTCCTGCGTGTTTTCATATAAAAGCATCCCTGTGTGTTTCTTTGTGTGGCCGTCTGTCAGCACTGACGTTTCCTTAAATTACTCCTGGATGCTCCAACAATGGCATCACTGTGCTTCCTTTCATGCCCTGTGATCACACGGCGTCTGTCACCGTGCGTTGTGCTTGTGTACGTGTGGATGTGTTGTTAGCTGTTCAATAAAAACGTCACACCGTGTTCCAGCAGCACGCCTTTTTCTGTCATGCTTCAGGGAAGAAGGCAAGACGGGGCGAATCTGGGACGATAAGCCTATAGGTAGGAAGTGGGCGGAATCCTCCACTCATCCATAACATTATGACCGCCTGATATTGGGGGCCCAGCGCTGCAGCGTTTGTCTGAAAACGACAAACTGCCTGAGCAGAGCTGTTTTAAATAGAGTCAGCGACGAGGTGGATCTTCACGTCCCACAGATACTGGATGTTAATGAGACCAGGTCCAACTCTTCAAGCTCGTGCTCCGTAAACTTTCAGCGTCGTGTCAGCGTCACGACGAGCTGAGAGAAGGCACAGCCATCTTGGATTTCTGTTAGGAGGTGTGCACGGTTAGCACCGGTAGTTAGCTTGGCGCTATGTGTCAGTTTCCTGTTGACCAGCCACACTGGCTTACCTTCTTTTGTTAAAGGAATAGTTCAGATCTTAGAAGGTGGGGCTCTGAGATAACACTTTAAATTTGCACATTTTATAGACTTGATTTAATCCTGACCAAATTCACAAGCTCATGGCTAGTTCAGGTATTCAATTTTGATAATCTTGCAGGAAATGCTCCAAGCCGTCAAGGAAGCGCTACCATTAGCTGCTGCCTGCGTATCCAAAATTTATGATGGTGTAAAGGTTTACAAAGTAGCTTTTCAATGAGCTACCATAACAGTTTCTGATTAGAGTTGTTTTAAAACATCAGATATCCACGTTAGCCCCACTTAGATGAGCCGTGATTTTATTAATCTGATCAGAATTTGATTATTTTCTCCAAACAGAGGTCATACAAAGTACTATTTACAACATAAACAGTTGATTGAGCCAATTTTAAACAGGAATAAATGACTATTTTAATCATTTTTTACAGTTTTCATTCATTTCTGCAGAGCCTTTTTATTTCTGACAACACGTATTGTGAAAATATCGAATTGTCTTTAATTTCTCGTGCTAATTTGACCTTTGAAGATCCCCACTTGTTGTTTCGTGACACACACTTGTATCCCGACTCTCCAACAGAGCCTCTGATCTACAGGACGCAAACAACAAACACAGTTCTTCAAATCAGACAGCACCTTCTATTATTCTGTCTTTTCTGTCCGACGGTGTGAAGTGCAGCTGCTTTAACGTCTTTCGCCTGTTGAGTTCTCTGACCGGTCCGTTGCTACACAATCCCAAATGCAACACGTGTTCCAACAACGTTCTGCTCACACTAGTGGTAACTTTTTAGATCGACACAGGCCGTTCTTTGCTCCCCACATGCATCGGTGACCCTGTTGCCTGTAAGTCCTGGCCGCTGCAGGCTGGGAACGTCCCCGCAACAGCTGCAGCTCTGGTGCCGCTATGACTCAGCTGTTTAGGCATCAAATTTTGGCTCTTGTGCCTCAAAAGCTCACACTTGTCGGTTTCTTTTTTCTGCTTTCAACAACTTCAAGGACAGAATGTTCATCCCTCCTGCCCCCCCTCACCACTTGTAACAAGATAATCAATGTTTTCCCTTTTGGCTTTCAGTTATCATAATGCTTTGGCTGATTGGTGCACACTGTGTTTGTCAATGTGCTGGTGAAAGCAGCAGATGTTTAAAGTAGCATGTGATCCGTATTCCACCTACAAACAAACATGAGTTTGAACCAAATCCACCGTTTTGCTCAATCCAGACGGATTTAGACCCAGAGCTGCTTCTCCTCCTGAGGTCATGAGAGAAAAAAGGCTGCAGTGGAGAGCGCTTCGCCTGCTGCAGTGTGTTGCCAAAGCAGCATGTAGCCGCAGTATTATCTGTGTCTGTGCGCCTTCCAGTGAGGGGAGGGCGGGGTGCAGCTGGAGATGGACAGAGAGAGAGGAGCATGAAGACGAGGAGAGAGCGTGGAGAAAGGGAGGGAAAAGGTGGAACATGAGGGAGAATGCATGACAGAAAGCAGACAGAGATATTAGAGAACGCAACGAGGACATGCAGTGAAAAAGAGACGTTCAGTGAGGAGTGGGGGTGAGGGGGTAATGAAGACGAGGAAGAGCTGAGCCCGCTGTGTTGCAGAGGAGACTTTCACACCCACATCAGAATGCAGTTAGAGCCTGTAAGCTTTGTCCAAGGTGCCTTTTTTGTGTTGCTGTACTTAATATCTGAAAAGAGGAGCTGAAGCACGTTGGTGTTGCTGCTTCGTCAGCTGGAGCCAGAAAAAGTAAACTTTCATGCTGAATTAACCGGAGAACGAGTGAAAAAAGAGGTCATGGATTAAAATAACAGCTGAACACAGAAGCGGCAGTCCAGCCCACCAGTCTTGCTTCCAGTGCGGCACATGGCCGAGTTGGAAACCAGCTCAGCTCCACCACATGGTGAAGGCAGGCCACCACAGTCCTCGTCACTGTGCAGAGCATCTATCAGCAGCTCCCGTACATCTGAAACATTTATGAATTAAGCTGTTTTGTGTTGGTGGGTTGTTGCAAAAGCTTTTAGGAGTACAGTAGTCCCTTGCTACTTTGTGGTTCGTTTATCGCGGACCTGTTGTATCGTGGTTTTTCAAAATAAGAGTGGTCATGACACACAACTGGCTGATTAATGGATGAGTCGCACAATCGGCATCATGGAATTTTTATTCAAAATAAATTATTTTAAATTATTTAGCACCTGCTGCACCTTTATGCAGCCCATACTGCAGGATAAACTTCCTGCTGCAGCTGATCAGCTGTTGGTGTGGAAAGGAGAAGTGGGCGTGGCCAAGAATGCTTGCAGGTGGCTGAGAGCAGAGGAGGCAGGGAGCTGAAATCATGACATTCTGTGCTCTTTTAAAACGTTTAGAGTTTAGAAACATTGTTTAGAATATTGCAACAGTGTGGGAAGGGTTAAATAAACTACTATTTACTACTTGTACTATTCCTACTTGGCGATTTTTCATTTATCGCAGGGCTTCGGAGTCCCCCGCCATAAACGAGGGACTGCTGTACAACTTTCTCTTTTTGCTACACCAAACTAAGCAGAAACATTTTATCTGCAAATCTGAGTTGGTATTTGTGTGTAGGCGTGTGTGTGTGTGTGTGAAGATGTGATGCATAAATTACACTTGACGTCAAAGACAAAGCTGAGGTTTACCCTTGAGGTATGAAAACACTTGAGCTGCCTCAAAAACTGATGGTGATAACGCAGTTCTGTCATGAAACATTTGGCTTTTCTTTGCGGAGCTACACAAACAGCAGGTCTCCTTTCAGCCCGGCTCGGGATAATATTTGTGTGTGCAACATCCATGCCACTCCGAGTCGGGTCTAGAAGACGCCTTAAGCAAGAAAAACATGCCCGTGTGTTTCAGGGTTGTAGTTTCCCTTAAAGTGAACCCCTCTCGGCACTCTGAGTCGAACGTGGCGTCGTGCCAACGCCGGCGTTTGCCAATACCATTGATTGATTGATTGGGCCCGTGTGTGGGGATTTGAACTCGTGTGTTTTTGTGAGAGCGCTGGAAGAGAAACACATACCGATTAAGTGCCAGTTGCTGTACAATCGTTCAGCGCGCACACTCCGATGTTCTGCTGAGTTTACCGTTTGGGTTTTTCCTTATCGGCGCTTGGGCCTGAAGGTCCGCCTCATGCTCTCCGTCTCCGGGAGTTTGGAAACGTGGGATCAATCTGTGCAGCCTTCTGCTTTAAATAAAACCAGTAAAACTCCATGATCGTGTTTTTTTTTTTTCTTTGCTGGTCTGGAAAAGTTGCTGTCTTTTTTGTGGGAGGTGTTTTCCTCTCTGTGCACGACCCCCAGTGTGGACGCCCAGGGACCATTTGTTGTCCATGTGGTCTGACCTCTACCCTGTAATCAGTCTGGCATGGTGAGACCTTCTGGCCTCCTGCAGCACGGTGTACTATATCATCAACTGTTTTCTGCCAGGCTCACTTCCACGTGGCTTCAGATTAAGGCGTCTCATCGTCCCGGGGGCATCGTGTTATGATAAGCGCCTGTGAGGTAGCCATGTGTCTGCAGGCTGCAGGTCACATCCTCGGGGTGTGTGTGTTTGGGGTGGGGGGGTGGGGGGGATGCTGTGCACAGCTCCGCTGAGAGCGTGTGTGAGCGTCCAGGAATGTGTTGATGGAAATCACAGCTGAACGTATGATTGCTCCAAGCTCCGTGGTCACACCGAGGCCCTCCAGAAACAATTTTGCGCATGCATGCACGCACGGGGGGTAGTGGTGGTGGTGGGGGGGGATCCTCCCTCTCCCCAATCACAGAGATAAACACAAACATAGGAGTTTTGAGATTCAGCTCATCACTGGAGAAACAAGGTTTTCATTTCTTTCAAAAACATATTTAGCAAAACGAACCAGATCTGTGCTTTTATTAACACACATGTCCCAGACGTGCTTTAACATACATCAGCTGCAGGAGGACTCTCATGGACAGTGGAGCGCACATCAAAGGCGTGAAATGATTTGTAAATTTAACAAGCAGCTCACACATGTCTCTCGTCGTTGACGGGTTTGAACAGTGAATGTATGTAGTTTTGAAGATGAGCTTTTTTATAGAGAGTGGAGGGAGCAGGTTTATCCACCACCTGGAGCAATGGAGGAGCCAGGGGGGCGGGGTGGGAGGGGGCAATGGTGGCTTAGGCCCCATAGATTAATCTTCAGCCACAACACCATTTGAGTAAACTATATTTTAAAGCAGTATAAAACAGAAAACACCTGGATCCTTGTGGATGTGGACACCCAAATGTCTAATGGTTACCTTTCTTACACCCAGATGTAGCCACAAACCACAATGAAAGTCGGTGCTTCACTTATTTTTCCTCATGCTCACAACACGCACGGACAGATAGACGAACCGTATTTCCAGTTCCTCCTTTTGCTCTGCGATGGAGAACAAAAAGACTTTCTTGAAGGAATCCACGTCACATTGCACGTTGAAGGTTTTTAAACTAAATCATTTATGATCTCTTAGGGCTCAAAGTGTGTGATGGGTAGAACTCTCAGGCACTACTACTCCAAATTTTAGCTTAAAATCTGTAAAATGGACCGAGTTGTAACCATGTTTGTGGTGGCTTTGTTTGATTAACTGCGGCAGTCACCTTGAATAAAGATGACCCCCAAAGTAAATCAGTTGTAGCCTAACATCTGTTGATTACCTTCTGGGTGTTTCATTTAGATCCATCTGGTGGTTCATGATATATTTTGCTAACAGACAGACCGTGGTGGATTTCATAGGCCTTGGAGTATATGTTGTGAATAACTCTCAGCTACTACCACACAACGTTTGCTCAAGATCTAAAATTGACCGAGTTACAGCAAATTTTGTGTTTGCTTTGTCTGATTAGCTGAGGTGGCCATCTTGAATTGATGTGACCCCAAATATTAACCAGCTGTAGATGTACATTAAATATTTTATTTTCTGATTGCCTTTTTTAATCCATCTATTAAGTCATGAGATATTTTGCTAACGGTGAGACAAACACTTAGAGGGAAAAGCTGTTACGATCGCCCGCCTTTCCTAGCATCAAGTGACAGATTTATTTATTGATGCAAATCTTCATCATTAAATAAAATGTTCTCTTTATCAGCTTCAAAGGTGTAATAATAAACAGACTGGCTTTATTAAACAGTCAGTATATTTATATTATGTTTATATTGTACTTGAAATAACTAAACTCTACCGTGATCAGATTTACAAAATATTCCAGCATGAAGCCAGAAACCAGTTTTTTTTTCCTGTTTTCTTCCAGTAAGTCCTATTATCTTTGTCTTACGTAAGTGAAAGTGTAAGCACTGCAAGGAAGATAAACAACAACTTCCTTCAACTCCGTCTTCTTCTCTTTAGTCCACGTCCAAATACCAAAACGTCCTCGCTCCAACCACGCAAACAACCGATAAACTCAGCTCGGGTGACGCTAAAGGATGTTTCAGGTGGCATCAGCTGAACGTGGAGAACATGCAAATCTGTTGATGTTACTGATCGCTGTTGGTAAAGAGCAGGAGCAGGAGGAGGAGGAGGAGGAGGAGAAGAGCACAAATGCCAATTGTTGTGTATTTACAAGCCTCTGGGGAACAGCTGTCAGGTTCTTTGCTGTTAATCATGCTCACTTTTTCTCAATATTTCTAAGTCCAGTGGTCCAGACAGGCGTCCCTCTGAGGTGTCCCCCTGAGTCCTGCGGTCTGGATGGGAGTCCCTCCAAGGCAGCCCTGAGTCTTGAAGTCCAGACGGGAATCCATCCTAAGTGGCCCTGAGTCCGCAGATCTAGACGAGTGTTCCTTTAAGGTGACCCTGAGTCTGGAGGTCCAGACATGTGTTCCTCTGAGGTGACCTTCTGATTGTGTCTGGCCCTCCAGTCCTTTCATTCAGGTGGGGAGGTGAAGGACAGGGTCAGGCTCAGATCAGGTCTTTTAAAAAAAATGTCATCAAGTTGACGGTGGACAGAGTTGGAGCTGATCAGTCTCGGGGTCTTGTTTTGAAGTCACCGTTTCAGCCCTGTTGCAGTTTGTTTTGTTTGTGATTGGGACCTTTCCGTCTTAGTGGCTGCATCCTGCAGAGGTCCAGAGGAAAGTGACGCAGTTTGTGTCATGAGTGGATGCTCCGAATGTGTCAGTGCGACACTGTCAGGACTCCATGTGTGATGCTGCAGAGGGTGTTTGAGGCTAAGCTTTGACTATCACCCAAAAAAACTTGATCTTGATCAGAATTCTTTGTCATTTATTTATACAGCTGCAGTCACTGAAATGAGAAAAAAGGGCATTTTTGTTTTGAATTGTTCCTCTGCAACTTATTGTGTAATTACTGACCTGTCGGACACCCAAACAGATCTGCAGCTGTAAATCTGTGCTGCGTGTTGTCATTTTTACCCAAACCTGAGAGAAAACTATGAACACTGGAAGAATCATGACTTTAAATTAAAGGCATAGTTCAGACCTTTTGATGTTAAAATGTGTAGAAAGGTTGTAAATAAAAACAATGCAACATTTATTGTAGCTAGCTCTTTGGAGGATCTCAGTCGGGGGAAATAAAGTTTAAATATGAATGTATTAAGTACCTTACGGCTGCTCTGAAAGGCGCCAACATCAAAGAGGATTGCTGCCATCTTAAAACAGCTTCATTCGCAACAATTTTACGCAGCTGAAGCAAACGCTGTTGTATAAACCTTTATACCACAGTGTGATCCTGCAGAAATGTTATGATATCCCTGCTGGAAGAGCTCCAGGCTGCACCAGAGGCGCTACAGCCAGTTGAATGCCACAGATATTTATGTAAAATAAAACGTAAGACATATAAAACAGTTTTCACATGAAACATTTTAGATCATTTTTGTTTTTTTAGAAGCAGGAGTCCATGTTGGTCTTAACTTGGCCAGAACCAAACTTTGTTTCTTTAACCTGGGTTTGTTGAGAGTTATCTGCAACAGGTAAGATGTTGACCGTGCCTAACCTCGCCACAGAACCCCGCTTTTAAAGGCCCACATCACTGCTTTGGTTGTCTCTTGACAGGGATTATTTACGATTAAAATTTTCCGACGTTTATTTCGTGTGTGTCGATGTTTTGGAGAAGAAGCGCGTCAGAGAAAATGCGATCCAAAACTTTTTCTGTAGCTTCTTTTTGAATTCTGTTTAAACGTCTTGAGTTCTGCTTCTTTTGCTGTGCTCAAGTTATTAAGAAGGAACACATGGCTGACTTCATGAAGGGCCTGGTAAAGTCTTTGCGGGTCCGTTAAGCCATCGGTGCGGACGGATGAGGAGGTCTGGACGGAAGCAGCTGTTGCTCCTGAAGAGCTGAGTGATGTGAGCAGGAGGCGACACGACGTTTGGATGTGTGCACGCCTTTGTTAACTCTTCCAGCTCGCCCCAACAGAACATATCAGAGACTTCATTTGATAGCATAATAAAAGAACACCACCCCCCTCCACCACACACACACACACACAGCTGTCCTGGTGGTCTTCCTCTGCTGGTGACCCCAGCTGTAGATGAGTGTGCAAGGTTCTGTTTTAACTTGCCAGAAACCCAACAAACACGCTTTTGTTTGTTACTGCTTTCAAAAGAGGAGAAATTAGGCTCCAGAATGTTTCGTTACATCACAAAGGCCTGTTCGTGCTGGGTCCGTGTTTGTGAACGCAGCCAGAATGTTGAAAGGAGGCTCGCCAGGAAACCATTGTTCCCTCTCATCAAAGAAAGGCCGCACTCCGTCTCTTACCGTGCATGTTGTACAAGAAGGACATGACTAATTCTAGGTGTCTTTGTGCCTTTTTTTAAAGTTTTCTTTGAGCCGGGCAGGAACATATACTTACCATTCCATCACCTGGAACTCCGCAGCTCTGAGGTGGCCACAGCTGCCTCTTCCCTAAACCTCCCATTACTCCCATCACGCTGCTTCCTCGTGTCGGCGACTGGACTCGTCACATCACGAGGCGAGGGAGGTCTTCTTTAGGTTCTGCTGTCGTCAGCCACATTGGAGTCACTTCCTTTGAAAAACGTAGGCAGAAATTGTGACACACTTGCGGTGAACTCAACCCTTTGTAGCCCGCCCCCGCCCCCCCCCGCCCG